>CAUZXS010004155.1:45000-55179 GCA_963585895.1 Sepioteuthis lessoniana
CCTCTTACACGCAAACCTTGAACAACCCTTTCGAAATCTTACAAATAAAGTGAGAGGTAAATATTTTTATAAAGAAGTCTTCCTGCCTCTTTATCATTATCCTTGCGTCTGTTATTCCTGCATGCGTCTTTATTATTGTGCCGTTATGATACGGCACATGAGAATACAACACATGTGGTGCATCCATATTGTTGGAAGTAAAACAACTACTGTATGGAAGAACTTGCGCTTTATTTTATAGGATAGATCAAACTTCTATATGATCGATGGCCTACCGATAGCAGCATTTTGATGTCATTCTTAGTAGATGAGACGCTGCTAAAGAGGTACATAATCTTGTCCACTACTTTCAAAGAACCACATTTTAATGTGGATATATCTCTTTTTTAATTAAAGCACTTCTGCTTTTTTTATCTTCATTCACATGGAGGCCAATAGTTCCTGCTGCCTGCTCCAGACAATGCAGCTGAGATTCAGCTAGGGCAAGTGTACTTGCACGAAACACGATGTCATTTGCGTAGTCTTTGTCCGTAAGACTTTGTGTAAGGTATCGACTGCTTCTTACCTTTTTTTTAATGTAAAGCATTACCTTTTATTAGATCAATCGAGGTTCGAATATATATATATATATATATATATATATATATATATATATATATATATATATAAAATTAACTTAAATCGCGAGTCGGAAATCTTCAACTAAAGTTTCACCTTATCGGATCAACAGGAAGCCTACCTCCAATTCGGAGTTAAGCTTCCTGGTGATTTAAGTTAATTTTATAATTGGCTCCACTCGTGTTGAGCACTCTTGTAATTGTAGCATTGCAGGATTCGCGGAATGTTTTAGTTTTCTTTTGACTGCGTATCCCTTGATTTTTTTCAAGGGGTCTGGCGAGGTTGGCCTTTTTCTTTCTTTTTGACCTATAATTTTTTCTTTTTTTTCCGGGCGGTGATTCGAGATACTTTTATCTCTTGTTCCTGGCGGTTTTTTTTTCTTTTTTTTTTCTGGTACCATGAATGCTGGTAGATATTACATTAGTAAATATATATATATATATATATATATATATATATATATATATATATATTGAATTAGAAATAATCATCATTCAAATAAAATATAATCTATTCTTGACAAGCAATCATGTTTAATTAATAGTAAATTCGTTATTTTAATCTCAATCTGCCATTTATCAGGAAGCTTTTTGATTTATCCCAAAACTTTTTTGCTCGTTCTGAACTTAAGTTTTCCATCAACGTTTAAACCTGATCTACTTAAGAAGAGTGTTTGTCATTCAGAATATTTTTATAGATCGAAAAAGATAGAAATCACTTATGCAAGGTTTGGTGAATACGGTGGATGGAATTGGAAAAAACAGCCTAAAAGTTTTATTTTTTTTATGTGATTCTTACTAAATATAGTCTTGTGTTACTATGGAGAAACAAAATGTTTCAAGGAACGTGCACAAGTCCTTTTCTTAGAAGAATTCCATGTACACATTGCAGCTGTTGGAAGAATAAGTCTGCACTGAGTGTCTGATTCCGATTTTTAAAATCTAAAATGAATAATACATCGGTCATCCAACTAAAAACGCAGTATACATTTTGTTCTATGACGCTCCAAATTGGGGAGGCTGCGAAGATTCATCCTTTAAAATATACTGCTTTTGCGTTGAAAATTATCATAAAAGATCCATTTCTTCACCAGCAAGGATATTCTTGAAAAATGGAATATTTCTTTACCTTGTCACTATGGACTCGTGATCTTCCATATTCTTTTCACTAAGAAAAGGTTAACAAACGTTCATCTTGCTCACGTTTTCAGTCTTCTTCAAGTGGGAGCAGATTGTGGATTGGGATGCTTGAAATTCAAATGCTTATTCCCGAGAATTGTTGCACAGAATGCATTCTACCAATCCTCTTGAAGCATCTTAGTCGAGGTCTGATAAGTGTCCTGGTCAGAATTCATATCCCAATAACATATCGTCAGAAGGGAACATAGAAAACCAATTTCAGATTAGCCTGTTCGTAATCATTCCTTGTTTATAAATAGTAACATTTTTCCGAGCTGTTTCAATAGCCTTATCGTTATTCCAAAACTCCTCCAAGGTTATATGTTAAATGTGCACTTTCAGTTCAGCCATTTTAGGAATATGAGATCATAGATCAATTTAGGAATCGCTCTATTACACTACCTAAAAAAAGAATGACGGATTAAAGTACTCTTTATTCTCCTGTTAATTTCACTTTTGAAAGTTTCCACTGCCTCCATCGAGTATTGAACCTACACAGTTTGGGTATGCCACTGGATCTAACCAACGCCTTTATCCACTGTACCATGTGTCCTTGAGGACTTCAGGGTATGAATTTCTGGGTATTATATAAACCTAATGTCTTCAGCAACCATTTATAGGACTTTACACTCCTATAAATTATTTTGGGCGGTATGCCACTTGTTCCCACAAAGATGGCGGACACTCAATGTTCAGTCTCGGGAAACCATTGGCCAGGAGGACCACGTGATATGCTTACAACTACGTCGGCGCGCGTAAATTCAAGTCCTGTGATTTTGAGCCACCTACAAGACGGTATTTTCTATAAATACGTCGTCTTCAAGCACCCTCTTTCTCTTTGACCAAATTTCTCCGCAGCAGAAACACCATGAATGGGCCTAGCAGACATTCATATACAAGGACTATGAGAAACTTTCCTGTCTCTGAGAAACTACCTGTTTCTAACCATAAAAAAGGACATTTTAAACTTGCAATTCTTTTTGTAGCTTAGTTGAGTTACACACACACACACACACACACACACACACGCGAGCTCACACATATATACACACTATTATTTTGTTAGAAGAGTTAGTAATATTTTTATGTATTAATGTAAGTTTTGTTATTATAGTATATAAATTTGTTTTGTTTGTTCGCCTTGTTTTATATGTTCATTTTGTCCGCGCCGTTTTACAACCATTATTTATTTCATATCTTTTACTCATTTGTTGCATATCTTCACTCATTTATTTCACTGGCCTTACTCATTCATTTGTTTTATCCATGCGCTTATTCTACCTTAATTCTAAACTAAATCATTAAACTTGTGGAGAAGCCTAACTACCAAACCCTTATTCTAAATATATCAAACTAAACATTAAATAGTCATGGACCATAAATAGCATAAATACATTCACTCACACTAACCCTACACATTTTTACCATAGCTGATATTGCAATTTTGCAGTGATCATTGCATTTTTTTTACCAGAGCTCATATTGCAACATTTGCCGGTATTATTGCTTTTCTCTGGCACTCCTTATTACTGGTTCCCATATTGTATTAATTTCTATGCTTAGTCGGCTTAGGAGATAAAGGCGTTGGTTAGATTCAGCGACATACCCAAAGAGTGTGAGTTTAATACCAGGTGAAGGCAGTGGAGAACTTTCAGAGGGGAAATTAACAGGAGATAACTGATAATTGACGCTGTAACCAAAATAAAGGCCTATGTTCGACATTCCAACCACCTGAAGAAGGCCGGAGTGTACAACGGCCGAAACGTTGTGATAAACATGGCGACAAAGAAAAGGTCAATAATCCAGAAAATGTAAATAATGTGCATCATACCTCATCTCAGAAATACAGAGAGATAATCAATCTATATATCATCATCTTCATCAAGGCAGGGTGACTAATTCACTTGACTCTCTTTTGCCGACCGTTCTTATCATATTAACCAACCCCTCCACTCGGGTAGGATATGACACAAGGTAAATTTTTAAGCGGAGTTTAACAGGTTTTAATTCAGAGTTTTTCCTTCTCCTCGACTAGTTGCCTCACCAAGGCTGAAGAACCTAGTCTGCCGAACTATTTACCCATAGCTGGAGGGAGAATAATTGGATTCATACCTTTCCCAAGGGTATTAGTGCTATGTGAAATGTAATCAGTTTGTCCATGATTTGCCGACCGTTCTTATCGTCCATCATAGAAGGCATTCAGTGTCCATACAAAAGTAATACATGTTAGCCTTTGCTATTTGCCTAACACTTGTGTGTTAATGCTTTGCAGCCTAGAGGAAAATGTCAGTCATATTTTTGTCTTTGCTTCTCCAGCTGTAGGACAGCATGTATTGTTTGTCTTACTTCCAGAGTTTGTGAGATGAGAGTTAAATGGCCACACAACAGCAAATTTTGGAGGGTGCTGCTTGCTGAAAATTTTTCAAAACTGCTCACAGCAGCCTTACCTAAGGCTTTCTCCATGTTTGTCATTCACGTCTAACTAATACAAGTAAACAATAACACTGACTCGGAATTCCCGTTTTCTTTTGCTTTTTATTTTATTTTTTGTATCAAGAAAATTAGTTTCGTATGATCGTTAACCTGTAAATATCTGTTCCTACTTTAAGAAAACGAATGACGACATCACTTTCATTTGATACAATATCGCTCACAAGGTATAAAAACTGCTCAACAAATTTCAGAAGCTTGATATTTAATAATTCAATATATTAAAACACATGAAATCAATCACGTAGTGACCAGTGCTTCTTGATGCCTGCACCTACCAATGTAACGGTGACTATCATCTAGCAGTTTTATATGCAAGAAATGTTAGATAATCAACGTACTCTGCATCAGTAGTATATTCTACATGATACTGTCTTTTTCTTGATATTTTCTTTCATTACATTATTTGTTGCTTGTAGAGTATAATCTTGGCAGATTATGAATAAAAATGTTGCCAAAGTATCTACTCACAAGACTCCAGCCATGATGTCAAAGAAATATCATCATGGGGCGAGCGAAATATTACTTTCGTGTTTTGTAGAGTATAATTATTGTGGCATCATTTTCTTTTAGTTGACTATATTCTAGAATCAGATGCCTTGGAGAAATCAACAAAACTTACATTCCAAGTAAGCGTTTCTTCGGAAAGGAGTAGATACAACTTTTGTCCATTTCTTTATAGTGTTTTGGCTTTACACGATATTGCATTCTCTAAAAAGTATGTCGTCAAATTTCTTTGTGTTCCATACTTCAGGAAATATTTCATCTAAAAATTTGTCTTTTCTTCATTTGATAGTTTTCAGAATTTTGTCTAGTTCATCCTCTGTGAAGCGACTGCATCGAGTATCATATATATATATATATATATATATATGCATAAAACATCCTTAGCATTATTGCAAGAGATTATATATATATATATATATATATATATATATATATATATATATATATATATGTGTGTGTGTGTGTGTGTGTGTGTTTGTGTGTGTGTGTGCACCCCATATTTTTGTTTTTCCGTGTTAGGAATGGTGTCATTAAAACACTTAGTTTTTTTACATAATTTTTTTTTCTGAATTATTTGCTTTTATAACTTTATGAAGTAAGCGATTATTCCCAAAAATGATGAGTTAATTTGCATATTTGCTTTTAAACGAGCGTATTAAAAAAGAAAAAAAATGCTTGAAAAATTCAGATTGAAGATGAAGTACCTTTTTTCACTTTTTAAAATATTTTTTATAACATTTTCATTTTCTGAATTTGATAGTTTTCTGTGTTCAAAATTCGATATTTTTCTGATTATTATTTAACACAACCAACATAATTAAACATTAAAACAGTTGATAATTCAGTTTACAACTTCAATGTAATTTGTTTCTTTGCTAATTCATATGATGCAAGTCCCGCTTTTGTTCAAACGAAGCTGGCTTTTCTGTGGTGCTCGACGATCCTCAACAGAATTTGCTTCAGTTCATCCCTGAATAATTTGTTGAATTTCTTCATTGGAGCAATGTCCCTTCCTGAATTCACCCCTGTCAGGGCATTGATTGATGTTTGTTTGTTTTTTTTGTGCGTGTGTGAGTGTGGATTTTTTGTGTGTATGCATCACTGCAGTCATCCTCCTCATATACCACCCCAAACGATTCAACGAATGTCTTGTCTTTGTACTGTGTGTAACAGACATGCAGGTGTTTTTCTCTTTAATGTTTTTAAGTTTTCTTTTCCCTTCCGGCTTCTCCAAATTCTAGAATATAATTTTCTTCTCTTCCTGAACGAAGCGTTCATCCAGGAAAACCAATCCAATATTGGTTTCTGACAAACACCAAAGTTAACACCAATATAAATAAAAATAATTTCAAACAACAGATCAATATAAAATTATATGAAGACATCAATAATGAGAAAAAATGAACAAAGAGAACTGTGGTGAGAAAAATGATAATGCAATAAATATATAATACAGACAACTATTTTTAAAACCAATGATCAAAAGTGCACAAGGTTAAGAAAACATGAGGGAAATGCCGAAAAAAATAAATTGATTAAAGTAATATTCTCAACCTGCTATGTATAACTTTCAACAAACGTTTCTCTTTGTAATTATTTTATTCTTTATATTCTGTAATTATTTGACCTTGCCATTTATAATTTTAGATCCAGTAATCAGTTTTAGTCGAATACTTCGATAGACACGATTTTGAAAACTATCCTTATAATAATGATATATCCATTGATTTACATATGATGAAATAAGCTTTATATATATATATATATATATATATATATATATATATATATATATATATATATATATATATATATATATATAAAGCTTATTTCATTATATATATATATATATATATATATATATATATATATATATATATATATATATATATATATATATATGCGGAGGTTATAGATATATAGATATTGTTCCGTATATATAGATAATTTTCGGGTAAGCAAAGAGACTTAATATGAACCTAATTGAGGTTTTGTTATATACAAAGAATGCTTTTACTACTATCATTCTGGTGACGGTAAATGTATTGGTTTAAATATATAGAAGGAAGATTTAAATACACACACGCGCACACACGCAAACAAACACAAAGACGCACACAAACACATACACATGTTTTTTTTGTGATTATCATTTTGATGACGATGTTTTCATAAAATGGATGTATAGGTATTAAACATGTTATACTTGTCATTCTGATGACGATATGCCCATATAGAATATATTAATCTGCTTTTTCGACTGTGAACACGTCCCCCCCCCTCTCTCTCTCTCTCTCTCTCTCTCTCTCTCTCTCTGCATGTTTACGGACATCATTACCATCATCATAATCATCATCATGCTCATCGTTTAAGGGTTTTTTCTCTAATCAGGAGTCAAATGCAGAAGTCAAACCTTCCCGTGCTGTAAAATGGCAAGAACAGTTATTGATTATTCAATCTACGAATAATATTTCGTGGATGAAAAGTGAATTTGAATTATGTGTCGTCCTGCACGAAAAGATTGTCGCACTGTTATAAAGATTTCAATGTTGGCTAAAATTGTATCCTTTCATGAGGATATAAAACATTGATTTATGCTTTTTGAATAGATGTTTTACAAAATATTGAGGAACAGGGTATATATATATATATATATATATATATATATATATATATATATATATATATATGTGTGTGTGTGTGTGTGTGTGTGTGTGTGTGTGTGTGTGTGTGTGTGTGTGTGTGTAAAAGCGCTTGAGGTGTAAAACTCATTCTCCTGGCAAAATTGACATGGTGAACTGAGTTCAATTACTGGGTCAGGCTTTTGTTGCAGGTCATGTAGTAGTAATACTCCAAGAAATGCTAAAAATTCGAACATTCTTTTTTCAGCTATAGGCAAATGGTAAAGTTGGTTGGGTTCGTTAACCGTATTATGTCAGCTGGTTCAGAAGGAAAACTCTGAAAAATTCTGCTAAATGTTGAATAAAAATTGAACCTGAGCTTCATCCTCCTCATGGTGGAAGGATTAGATAAACACACACACACACACACCCACACACACACACACATATATATATATATATATATATATATATATATATATATATATATATATATATATATGAAAGGAGCGAAAATCCCAAAAGTGCTTGCAAAGAACAATAATTGGTTAGCTCTCACAATCTAATTATTGTTCTTTGGAAGCACCTTTGAGATTTTTCCTCCGTTTTTTTGTATTCATTCCTGGATTTCTTGTTACTGTCTAACTAAATAACTTGGAAATCGCTTTGAGGATCTTGTGTTATCTCGAATACAATATATGCCATACAATATGTTACGGAGGAACTTATTATTTAAAGTGTTTTACATTAGTGATTTTTGATTAACATCTTAATAATATTATAAAAATAATTAAATAGAGTTTCCAAAAATTCCATACCACGTTAATTAATGGTTTATTAACAATAATTCATTTTACAACAAAATTTTCATTCATGTGAGGAAATCTGTATTGCCAAAAAAAGTATGTTATACAAAATTTACAAAACCCCCATCGGTTAATTATTTATTATTTGAATCGAATATTCCTTTTCCTATAATCCTAATTTATACAATTTTGCATATATATTTATGTACTTTTTCAAAAAATTCAAATTTATATTCTTCTTCATTGTATTCCTTTTTTCTCCTTTATTTCTTTAGTCTTAATCAATTTCTTGCATTTTTTTTTTGTTTTTTCTTTGTTTTTTCTTCCTTAAACCTACTCTCCCTAATTATTATTAGTAATCCTTCTCTCTTCTTTTGTTTTCCTTTCTATTCGTTATCGTGTCTTTATTCTCTATTTCTTTTCACTTTTTTTTTTTTTTCTATTTTCTGAACTTACTTTTTATATGTGTTTTGCATTCAATATTCATCTTTTTTTATTTTCAATTTTAAAATCATTTCTTTAATTTCAGTACCTCCACGTTTTCTTAATTTTCCTCCTTCTTTTTTGGTAAATTACTTTCTATTCCTTTATTTTTCTCTTATGTCTCTATTTTCTTTCTTTCTTTCTTTCTTTCTTTCATTGAAACGTTCTTATGTCTCTTTTACTTTTTAGTTTCTCTTTTCTTCTTGTTACCCCATGCATTTTTAAAATTTCTATTTCATGAACCTTCTTTCTCAAATTTTTTCTGTCCCTTATTTATTTTTCATTTATCCTCTTTATTTTTTCTATTATAAATTCCTTTTCCATTTTTTTTTAATTCGAAGTTGAGAAGTAACTATATACTATCTCTGAGGACCGGCTCTTTGGCCTAGTGGGTAGATTGTTCGCCAATGGTCCGGGAAATTTGGGTTCAATCCCAGGTCATGTCAAACCAAAGAATTTAAAAATGGTACTTGATACCTCCTTGCTTAACACTTAGCATTATAAGGTACGTATCAAGGGTAAAGTAGAGCAATACAGGGAAAGAAGTAGCGCCCACCCCTACTCCTCAGTGTACTAGCTATTGAAAAGAGAGCCTTTGGGTCGCCAAGTATTTGTCGCTGCCTCCCACCAGACACGACTTGACACAAGGTCAAAAGCCCGAAGGCCAATTAAAGTGGGGATAAAGGGGAGGGGATGTCGGGAACGAGCCGAGACTCGAACCCTGCTTGTCTGTACTGCTCATCGGCTCACTTAGTGCAATGTGAGCCTGATGAGGCAAGCAGTTTCACGAACCCAAATGTGGGTCCGGGCACGTATGCCAGTTAACGGCTTAAACTAGACGCTTGGTCTAGTGCCGTGCATGGGGGACAAAGGAGACAAAAATGCAGCTCACCCACCCGAAGGTAGCCTAGTCGAAACTAGGTGCCTAATTAAAGGCCCCAAGTCTGCCATTGTTCCTTTTCCAGGACCACGCTCCGGACCGAAATCCAGAACAGGCCCCGGGGATCCGCAAAAAGCTAAAAGCCGGGAGCTCGCCCTCGACTACAGTCGCCAACTTACTTATCTCTCACTCATTTAACTTTCATTAAAACGCCTTAAATTACAGCAGCAATTTGCAGTAACAACTTAATTCTGTTCAAGTAGGTCTACATTTTATATATATTTTTGGTGGGGAATTTATATATCGAAGATAATTCTACGATGAGTTTAGCAAACGTCGTAGCTTATAGGCTTATAAGGCAATAATACAACGGTATATCTATCATAGGTTATGCTCAATGATGTGTCGTTAAATCATTGGAATTTGATAAGGGAAATATTTTCAATTGCTGCATTTATTGGATGCATATTTCTTCTGTTTCAGATAAATCAAATCAGATGCGCTAGAAATTACTTATTTATTTTGGAACCAACTATTTTTGTTTCTGTGACAAATTTTCAGCAAGTTAGTTTTTGATACGCTTTTTCTAGAATATT
>CAUZXS010004156.1:0-5000 GCA_963585895.1 Sepioteuthis lessoniana
TTATCCTCTAATCTTATCCTTGGCATGCATTTCTGTTGGGGAAACACGAGATGATAGTCAAACTGATAGCTGTGGCGACTATGGAAGGGGCGGCCTCTTCACAATCCGGTTTTTCGCAAAAAAAGTTATCTTGAAAATGTATTTAGACTGCTGATGAAAATGTATATATATATATATATATAATATATATATATATATATATATATATATATATATATAAATATATATATATATATATATATATATATATATATATTGAGAATCACTTCTTAAGCGATTTAAAAAGAATGAGATTATGTTGAAAAAATTATTAGATTAATGCAGTTTTATCATGTTCTCTGTAATATATATATATACATGATAGAAAGATGTGAAAAAATGGATAAATCAAACATTTAACTCTTCAAGATTTTGAAGAAGTTCGGGAAGATGAAATAAAGTCGAACGAAATATCACATATCTGAATTTAAGTTAAGTGTTTGATTTATCCAAGTTTCCACATATTTCTATCATACTGTCAGATTCACTGCAAATCTATCTTTTCAATGTATAAATATTATATATATATGGCTTTATCGACCTACCCACCTAAATGTGTGTGGGGGGTGGAGAGAGTGTGTGAATACAGATAGCTGGGCTGGAACATCGATAAGGAACATGATGGAGTCATTTTTCAACTTAATCTCTTTCTATATTTTTGTTGTTGTTGTTGTTGTTAAATGACATATCAACCTTCGTGGTTATTTAATGTCTATGTAATCCATCGAAAAAGATAGCAAGGATATTATTTATACATGTAGTTAGGGGATGAGGGGTATTAAACCGAAAATTCACGGAATAGCGCGACTGGAATTCGAACTCACCAACTTCGAAACTGCAGACTAAGCACGATAGTCACTCGTACTCCCCTAACTAATTTTGTCAAATCATTTAATCAAAAGTTGATTCATCAAACAATAAAGATTACGTGTAAGGCCGTAGAATATATATATATATATATATATATATATATATATATACTATATATATATATCATAGCCATAAGGGTTAGCATATTAAGCTAGCTTTTTTACTTTTCACTCTGTTGTTCAGTGTAAAGGCAAAATTCTCTTGATGACAATTTCTTTTCTCCTGGTTGATTAAAACTAGTCAGGTCTTCTGACCGAGATTTGGAGATGTTTTTATATTTCTGGCTTTATAAACTGAAGGTAAAAGATTTAAAGATGTGGAGGCCATTAAACAATTATGAGGGCACAGCTTCACACCATGTTAAAATATTTTCATCTTCTTCTTGCAGGTGGTCTTTCACGGGAGTCTGAGTGACAGTGATTCACCTCTAGGCTCCATGACTCTTCTCAGTATTCTGGCCAGTTTGAACAATGTTGTAGTTTGAATGGTCTCGATTCATCCTTCGATTTCCAACTCTTCCAGTCTCCTTTTTAAGTTCTTGGAGGCCTTACGAGTGTGCCAATTACAATTGGTATCACCGTTACTCTCATGTTCCAAAACTTTTTTCAGTTCTCTGTCAGGGTCCAAGCACTTGTTTCTCTTCGCTCTCTTTGATTTTCACGGCAAAGTCAACTATATGGCAAGGTTTCAATTTTTTTTTAAATTCATGTTAATTTTATTCTTCTATTTTTTGTTAATTGTCTCTAGGTCTAGTCTTCTAGCCAGGATTTGGTGACCGGTTTGTAGTTCAAAACCCAAGAGAATTTCATTAGACTCATTTTCAAGAACGGATTCCGGTCTGCGTACATACCATTTAGTAAGGTGGGTAAATTTTATTCCCATTCACAATTTCTAGTGAATCACTTTTCCAAACGAACCACGCCTTGTGTAGTAGTTTTTTCGTACCTGTTTGCTGCATTCATTTATTATGTAATTAACGGTTTCATCTCTTTCTTTACATAACTATGCTATTCTGTTGTGTAGCATCAATTTTCGCCTTGATGTAACTTGTCTTTATGGCATTATTTTGTGTATTACTATTAATATTTTACTCCTTTTCGAGTTTTTCACACTAGCGTTAGCTGATGGTTTCTTACTGGAGTTTGAGTGACTGCGAGTCTCCTCAAGTCTCCTGGACTCTTCTCAGTATCTGGCCGATCTTAATAATGCTGTAGTTTGGATGGTCTCCACTCGTCCTCTTATTTCCAAATCTTCAGGTCCCTGTATCAATCCTTTGGCGACTGTAATGAGCGCACCAATTACAATTAGTATCACCACACTTTCATGTTCCACGGTTTTTTTAGTCCTCAAGCAAGGTTTAGGTACTTATCTCTATTTTTGCTTCCTTTCAATTTTACCCTCTGAGTCTCATTTTCCTGGACGGATTCTGGGTTGTGCATATAGCATTTGTTCTCAAGGTCAAATTTAAACTTTTTGCATTATTCCCAGTGGATTACCTTCCTCAACCAGTGGTATCTAGTCGTATACTCTTTTTGCGCTAACTTACTGCATTCGCTTATTATCATTTACTCCTTGAGAGTTTCTCACATCAGTTTTAGCTGATGGTCTTTCACCGGAGTTTGAGTGACAGCAAGTCTCCTCAAGCCTCCAGGACTCTTCTCAGTATTCTGGCCGTTCTCAATAATGCTGTAGTTTTGATGGTCTCCACTCGTCCGCCAGCGTCCAAGTTCTCCAGTCCCTTTAATAATCCTTTAGTTACTGTACCAAAAGCACATATCACAATTGGTATAATTGTCACCATGTTCCATAGTTTTTTTCAATTCCTTAGCAAGGTTGAGGTACTTATCCTTCTTTTCACATTCTTTCAGTTTTATTCTGTGGTCAGCCTAGACATTAT
This sequence comes from Sepioteuthis lessoniana, assembly GCA_963585895.1. Classification (NCBI taxonomy): domain Eukaryota; kingdom Metazoa; phylum Mollusca; class Cephalopoda; order Myopsida; family Loliginidae; genus Sepioteuthis; species Sepioteuthis lessoniana. Next base: position 2,807 of record CAUZXS010004156.1, read on the forward strand.
TATTATTATTATTATTATTATTATTATTATTATTATTATTATTATTTACTCCTTGAGAGTTTTTCATATCATTATTATTTCTCGTATTTTTCTTCTAACGTCCTTATCGTCACTATTATTATTACAATTATTTCTTTGTTATTTTTATGATTTCGCTGAGGTATAGAATAAAAGCCAATTTAAAGAAACACATCCTCAAGGAAAAAATTACCGTATTTTTTTTTTTCATAGAGGAAAATACTTCAGATAAAAATAAAATAAAATAAAATAAAGAAGAGAGAAAGGAGGACAGCGAGAATGCCTTGCAAGAAAGGGAATCGTCAAGTGTCAGAGAGATTTAAAAAAATAAAAAAAGCAAAAATAGAAGGTTAGTGTGGTGTGGTATCAAGCGGGTGAGTTGTTGGGTTTGGGAATGGAGGAAATGACGACAGTAAATACAATGAAGTTGATACGAAAATACGAAACTCTCTTCAGCAGACAAATCTCTTTTAATAAGATGACAATGATGCCAGTGACGTGTCCTGCAACGATGGCGGTGGTGGTGGTGATAATGATGGTGGTGATGGAGATGGTGGTTTTGGTGGTTTTGATGGTAGGGATATTGCAAGATCAGTTGAGAGTGTGGAAATATGGAAATATGGAAAGAGGGTGGGGTTGGTGATAATTGAAGAGGGATGAGATTTCAGATTGGGATAACGCAAAAACTCCTTCCGATATGGCAAATGAAAGATGATAGTTTCAATGTTACCGTATGTTGGCGCTTAAAATAAATATCTAATCATCCCTTTATAATCATTATTATGATTACTATTATTATTATTAGTTCCTTCTTGCGAGTTTTTTTCACCAGCGTTAGATGATGGTCTTTCACTGTAGTCTTAGAGACTGCGAGTCTCTTCAGATCTCCAGGACTCTTCTCAGTATTCTAGCTGATCTTAACAATGCTGTAGTTTGAATGGTCTCGATTCATCCTCCGATTTCAATCATTCCAATCTCCTTTCCAAGTCTATGATGGCCGTTCCAAGCGCACCTATTACAATTGATATTACCCAAATTTTCATGTTCAACAGCTTTCTTAGTTCTCTAGCAAGGTTCAAGTACTTGTCTCTTTTTTCGATTTTCCCTCTGAGGTCCGCTGGACTGCAAAGTCCGCTATACAGCCAGTTTTTTTTTTGTTTTGTTATTATTTACTCCTTTAGAGTTTTTCACATCTGTGTTAGCTGATGGTTTTTCATCGGAGTTTGAGTGACTGCAAGTCTCCTCAAGTCTCCCGGACTCGTCTCAGGAGTCTGGCCGTTCTTAGCAATGCTGTCGTTTGGATAGTCTCTACCCGTCCGCCAACTTCCAAGTCCTCCACTCCTTTTAATAATCCTTTAGTTATTGTGCCTAACGCATCAATCAAAATTGGCACAATCGTTACTTTCATGTTCCACAGCTTTTTATTATTATTATTATTATTATTATTTACAGATTAAGAAAATTCTCCTTATGTCTGTATGTATGTATGTAACTATAGGTCAGCAAAACGGCTCATTAGAGCAAGATTTTGATGAGGGCAATAAATGTAAGACGCTGTAGCTTATAGAATAAAGAAATTTCTATGTGGTGTATAATTGCGGTGAATGTAATTTTTAAATCATACAAATTCTCAATATAACGAAGATAAATACGATATAATAATGTCAATCTTTCACTCGGTTCTATAGAAACACAAAGATGTCATCATCAAATGTTGTCACAACGTAAAACCAACAGGTTTACGAGTCGTTTGGCATAATGTTACAATATATATATATATACATATATATGTGTGTGTGTGTGTGTGTCACAGTAACTCAAAAAATTGAAACATAATTTTAGTAGAGCAATGCACCAAAAATGCAAGAACTCACAAAATAAAGGGCTTTTCTGACCAATTTGCAACTGGGTAATATCTTAGTGTGGTCGATGTTTACGCTGAATACCATTTTTAATCATTCATATTCAAAACATAGTAAATGCTAAACTTAAACACGTGTGCATTCAGTTAGTAAATCCAAAATATTTATCTCTCTGTGCAACCATATAAAGGAGACACTTAGCTGAAAATTTCCTCAGGATTAACTAAAAACGCCCGCAAGCATATGTATATAAACACTCAACCACACAGACACACGGAATACACTTTTGTAAATATATTCAGGAAAAAACTATT
>CAUZXS010004156.1:10000-30000 GCA_963585895.1 Sepioteuthis lessoniana
CGTTTATTACTGAGACAAGAAACTCAAAAAAAGATTGCATGTCCTGGAAGCTGATATAACAACAATTAAAAAAAACATTGATTTGATGTCTCTAGCTGAAAGGGTGCATTTTTACAAGATGTGTTCCAAATGATCGCCATTGCGCTTGTCTCAGTAATAAATCATTAAGATATCAATGGATTGTATCTGTTTTGACACACCCTATATATATATATATATATATATAAAGAGAGAGAGAGCGAGAGAGAGAGAGAGATGTGAACAGACATAGATAGATAGTATTTTTCAAACTCTCATACGGAGATGCGTTCGGTCCCATGCCTTGTATATCGTGTAAGTCCTCACGGTTAAGAGAGTTCGAATTCAAAATTCGTTCAGTTTGTTGGGCTTCCTCTTCTTGGAACACCTCGCACTTTGGAAACCGATCCCAAAATAAATGTAGGGAGTGTATCTTGAATGTAGAGGTCCTTAAATCTAGAATTTAATGTTTTTGCACAGCTCAACAAGAGAGAGAGAGAGAGAGAGAGAGAGAGAGAGAGAGAGATTGAATGCATAAACATGTGCGTGTATGTTCATATTTACCAACCCCTCCGCTCGGGCAGGATATGACACAAGGTCAATTTTTAAGTGGAGTTTAACAGGTTTGAATTCAGAGTTTTCCTTCTCCTAGACTAGTTGCCTCACCAAGGCTGAAGAACCCAGTCTGCTCTACTATTTACCCATAGCTGGAGGGAGAATTATTGGATTCATACCTTTCCCAAGGGTTTTAGTGCTATGTGAAAATGCAATCAGTCTCGTCCAGGATTTGAACTCGTGTCGTCGCGTCCATTTCCTACGACGATAACCATTACACCACGGGCACCTCCTAAATGTGCGTGTATGTTGCGTGTAGATAGATCAAAGAAAAGTATCTTTACTATAAAAATTTCATAAATAGGTTGATTAGTTAGTTTTTGTTATGTAGAAAAATGTGCTGATACCGACTGGTGTGGTCGAACCCGGATCTCCAGTCAACAAACACAAGTGTTGAAACGGATTTTGCTACAGAGGTCACCTGACTCGAAATAGTAAATATATAAATCAGTTAGACAGAAGTGTGACGGCGCTGTAGGATTGCGATTTAGCATTCTAAATATTGCGTTAGTATTCCATACTCACAATTCGGCATTGTTAGGGAGTGAAGAGATTATAAAGTGTCGGGCAAAGTTACCACTTGAACATCAAACATTATAAAAGGGACAATGAGCAATATTTACGAACATTATAAAAGTTTGTATCCGCAAAAAACATGACCAATATGACTAATTGTCTCAGAGGTAAAATTGTTATATGTAGAGTTCATTTACTTTCTGTCAAGAGAGTTTGGAATGCACTGCATTCTTTCCCGAAGAGTGAAATTTACTTCCGCCAAAAGAAGGGTGTGACATTAAACTGCAACCGGTGGTGAAGGTCCAATTCTTGAGCTTTGGGAACAGTGGAGTCACCTTCCTGGTCTCCTCTGACAGTAGTGATGATACATGGTAAGGTCACATCTATGGGTCAAACACATCTGTTAGATAATAGTATTAGATAGAAATACTTGAAACCATATAACTGTCAAAAAATAATTTGCATTAAAATATTTTTTTAGAAACTGAAATTGTTTACAAATGATTGCTATCATTAGTTACTTGAAACTCTATGATTATTTGGTTTATTTAATAGCATAACAAATTTCAAGGGTTATTTAATGCCAAAACCATCTTGATAAAAGAATAGAAGTGGTTTTATTTAACCTATAGTTAGGGGTATGAGTGGATCCATACCTTTCCCAAAGGTACGAATTGGAAAGTGAACCTAAAAGTGCGACTGGAGTTCGAACTCGCTCTCTGCAATGTCACAGTCAAGCACGTTAGCCACTACGCTTTGTATAATTATTTGAAACATTTAAAACCTTAAAACTGTATGCAAGTTATTAGTTAAGAATACTTGAAAGCATATAACTATGTTAAATTTATGAGTGCTTGAATATTTGAAATCATAACCGCGTGAAAACTATTTGCGTAAAAAATAGCAACAGTTTCCAAGTGAATATTATGATTAATTACTTGAAACTATATAATTATTCGAAATATTTAAAGCCATATAATTGAGTACGAATTATTGGTATAAATTAAGAATTCTGAAAACCATATAAATGTGCGGAAATTATTTGCATTTGGGGGAAATACTTGAAATCATAGCTGTGTAAAAACTATTAATATTGAGAATAGTTACATGAAGCGATTATCTTTTTCAGGTAATATATATATTTACCAAACACTCCGCTCGGGCAGGATATGACACAAGCTCAATTTTTAAGCGGAGTTTAACAGGTTTGAATTCAGAGTTTTCCTTCTCCTAGACTAGTTGCCTTATCAAGGCTGAAGAACCTAGTCTGCCCTACTATTTACCCATTGCTGGAGGGAGAATAATTGGATTCATACCTTTCCCAAGGGTTTTAGTGCAATGTGAAATGCAATAGGTTCCATCAAGGATTTGAACTCGTGTCACCGTGTCCATTTCCTACGACGATAACCATTACACCACGGACACCTCCAGTAATTATTTTTAGTTACTTGATGCCTCATAAACAAAAAGCGTTACTTCGGTATTAATTTACCGAACAAGGTTTTACACGACGTAAAAACCAACCAAACGACCAAGACTAACCTATTTCCCATCATCAGGGTGGCAGAATGTAACATAATGTCAGTTTAACGTGTAGATTTCCGAGAAAGTGACCCTTCAGGGTGAACAGTGGCCAAAATCGGCGTTGTCCTATCACCAGTCTTCTTTTTGTGGTACCTCCGACAACGAAGGGGCATCTGTTTTCTAAAGGGCTAGCCCTTGAGGACTGGGTCTCAGCGTTGTTGTAGATATTTATAAAGCATTACTTTGTTGGATGCAAAGCTACAAAACCATAAGTAACGACTGAACTTCACCAAACATATCGCCATAAAGCTGATGCTAAACAAAAGAAATTCATTATGTTATCAAACTAAATTTTTGCTTTCTCTTACTTCCAGGTAGAAAGTATATGGACAAGATTGTCCGAGTTCAATTCCTGGACAAAGTAGTTTGTTTTATACTTCACACGGGGAGCTAGGAAAGGCGCGAATCCATCTCCCAGTTCCAGGTACTTAGAAGTTCAGACTGAGCTATTTTACCGTGTAGGTAGACAAACAGACTTTGGAGAAGGAAAAACTGAATTTAAACCCTACAGGTATTCGACTGGCACCACCACATTATAAAAAATCCTAACACTATTACTGATATGCTGTGGTTGCAAATCTATGCCCTTTAATGAGGTTCAACTGAACCATTCTACAGTCTTCTATTAGTGTACCAGTTAAAGGTGGGTTTCCTCAATCGTACATGTGAATAAGGACCGGGCGAGCTTAGTTCTGTTAGCATTCTCTGTTAGAATTACCATTGGCATCAAGGACTAACCTTGATCCCACCACTTGATTGCCATGGGAAATGTATCCTTATGAAGTTAAACTACGTATTTATTCTATCCCCGATCACAGATGACAGGAAATAAGCGTCTGGGTCTTATTTATTTATTACAATCTATTTATTTAAAGATATTTATGGCAAATTTTCCTAAATTACATCTGTCTTCCAGATACTGTATCCGTTGTAAATTTCTACGTTATTTCTTTGCTATTAATTATGATTAAATGTATTTCGCGTCTATCTATCTGTATACCTGAATCTTATTTATCTCTTTGTTTGATTTTTATAAACTACCATCCAACTTACCCATACCACCTCTGGAAAAATATGGAATTAGCACATTTAGAGGATATCCACTAAGTTTTTATTTTTATTTAGCAGTAAATAAACTAATTAGATATCAGACGCAAAACATTTTTTATTTGATTGCCAAATACTCCTGCTTCATAAAATATTCCTTAAACAAACAAGCTTAAATTATTTAAATTTTTCACAGCCATGCAGAAAAATATATTATGGAATAACGGATCGTAGAGGGAAAATAATGTAATGATCTTGGATAAATACAAGCAGAAGCCTAAATATGTAAATCTGTCTACAGTTGAAAGACAATTCTTGCAGACCCCCAACAAGCGGTTGTGTATAACTGACAAAAGAAAATATGGTAAAAAAAACAGTCAATTGAAACAAAAGAAAGTATTATAAGAGTCATTTGAGACGGCAATCAACACTGAAGTGTGATGAAGGACGTTCCTTATTCCCAAACCCCGTGTCCAAAATTTGATGAAATATATAAAAGAAATGGTAATGGTTAAAAAAGGAAAAAAAACCATGTGAATACATGCTGGTAGATAGATAGATAGATAGATAGATAGATATTATACAACACCAAGCAAAACTTATGAAATTAAGGGATGTTTTCTTGGGTTTTCTTTTTGAAGTTAATAAACTAATAGCAGTTAAGACGCAAAACATTTTTTCTTTAAAAACTGAATATCCAGGCTTCATTAGATATTTCTTAAACAAACTAGATTGAGTTTTTCAAATTCATCGAACAATTTTTTCTTCCTTTTTATTTTTCATATTTGTGTAAACTCATAGATAGTTTTGCCGTGGTGCAATTTGCAAATACCGAAGCTATAACTCCCGTAGTATGTCCTCACTGGATACTCGATAATTTTTACCTTGTGCCAGACTAGGATGAGCTAAATAATTTATACATATAGCGTTTCACTTTCATAAGCACTAACGTTATATAAGCTCATTTAGATATGTTCGCACATAAAGAATAAGTATTAACACATAACAAGACAAGCACGAACAAAGGTAACAGTCCATAACTTGTGAATTTAATTTTAACTAGGTTCTTCATATTTCTAGTCTTGCTACAAGCTAAGTATCCCAGTCGTCTGGGGTTGTAGAATACACCGACACCCCAACTCCGCAACAGGTGTCCTAGTTATGACTTTAAAACATCTGATGGTGAGCTTCCAGCCTTGGAGCTTTGGGAAATATGGAGTACCTATTCCTTGTCATTACTCCCAGGTCCACTCTGATCCGGAACGGTCGTACCTGAAATGGTCCTATCTATGCATCAAATTGAACAAACTGTGTGCAAACAAAGGACTGATGTTAAATTCTGATTGTCATATAACAGTACTTGAAGACATTTAACTGTGTGCAAATAAGAGCTCAGCTTCGTTTAAGAATATTATCTGCAAAATGTGTTTACAAATCATATATATGTTCAATATATATGTATAAACAGAATTTGGCATTAAATAACCTACAATGGTTGATATATCATAAAACCTAACCAAACGTTTTAAGCTAAGCTAGACTTAGTGAATGAATAAGCTGATCCTATCAATTGGTTCGTCACTTGATATATGGACACAAAATTATTAATATATGGAATTCATTTTTGAAGCCAAGGGTTGCCCTAATCCTTCAACCACGGAAATTTATTCTTAATGAAGAGGTCAAAGTCAGTTTTTAAAATAGATAAGGGGTGTTAAATATGATTTAAGCTATACAAGATATATATATATATATATATATATATATATATATATATTGTACATCATGGAGTAATTATATATCATAGAGTTTATCATAGTAATAATATATCATATAATAGTATATAATAGGAATACTATATCATATAATAATATAAAAAGGATATCATAGAGTAATCAATATTTTTTTGCGATGTTTATTACTGTTTTTAACTAAGTATTAATTTGTCTGGTACCCTGATTAAGTTAGGTTATTTGGTTTAATTGTAACCATTGATGGTTATTTACTACCAAATCCCCCTCCCTCTCTCTCCCCCCTCCCCCTCTCTCTCTGTATATATTATTATATATAACTTGTTTTATGTAATCTTTAAACGAGCCAGAGCGCATTTATTTACACACACTTAAATAGCTTCATGTATTGCTATTTAACATTATCAATACTTTTTATCAAGTATATATATCTAATGTAATATTAATCATTTGACACTAATCGTTCTATTTATTATTCATCCTTTGTTTGCACCAAGTTAAATGGTTTAAGTATTGTAAATGAGAGTATGATTCTATTTGACCCATACATGGAATTTAACAGGTACTACCACTCCGGGTCAAAGTGTACTTCGGTGCAATAGTAATGAAGGGGTACTCCATATTCCCCAGAGCAGGAGCCTCACCAACAGGTGGTTTAGTGTCATACCCAGGGTACTCGTTGGGGGTTCTTATCCTTCTGCAGATGTGCATTCGGTGTATTCTAAAGCCCCAGTCGACTAAGTGATCTGGTTCCCAGAACTCGTGTTACTTCTCTATTGTTAATAAGGAGTCACTCCAATAATTGTTGTAAATAATGAGGGTCACCCATCTCAGAATATCTGAGTCGTCTGGGGATGCAGAATACACCGACTGCATCTCTGCATTGGGTTAAGACTCCTCCAACGAGTGTCTGGTTTGGTTTCTTTGTTTAATGGCATATCAACTCTTTTTAGGTTATTTAATGCCAAAGCCATTCTCCTAGAAGAACAGTAGTGGTACTATTTAACCCATAGCTGGGAGGATAAGGGGGTTCATACCTTTCTCAAGGGTATTTGCCCGAAAGTGCGAACTCGCGTACTACGATTCCGCAGTCCATCGCTTTAACCATTACACCACGAGGACACAACCCTCCAACGAGTGTCCTGGTATGACACAAAACAATCTGATGGTGAGGCTTCAGTTATGAGGAATGCGGAATACCCCTTCATTGCCATAACTGCAAGGTCCACTCCGGCCCGGAGTGGCAGCACCTGATTGGATCCTATCAATAGGTCAAATAGAACAGTTTAATATTCAAACTGCGTGCAAACTAATGTCTAATACGAAATTGAATTGCGTAAAATAGAACTGTTTGGCCATTTAACTGTGTGTAAACAAATGGTTGATGTTTGATTGACTTAATGAAGACGCATAAAAATACTTGGAACCATTTAACTTTGTTATCTTGTACTCAATTGAATTGTTAGAAATAAAACTGTTTGATCATTATCTGTGTGCATCAACAGAATACGTTTAGAAATCATATATTTGATATAAATATAAAAACAGAATTTTTCATTAAATAACCAACAATTGTTATTCAGCCATATAACTCAACCAAACCAAATCATATATAGTCAATGTATGTGTAAAAACAGGATTTGGCATTATATAACAAACAATGGTTGATATGCCATAAACCTAACCCAAGCCATATATATCTAATGTATATGTATAAAGAGGATTTGGCTTCAAATAACCAACAATGGTTGATATGCCATAAAACCAAAGAAACCCAAACCATATATATTTGATATATATATAAAAACAGAATATGGCATTAATTAACCCGCAGAAGTTGATATACCATAAAATCAAACTAAACCAAACCAAACTAGAACAGACTTTTATTTCTGTGAGCTGACAGGAAACACTGCTCGCACTATGACGATACCGTATGTAATTATATTTATTGTTTGATAAAAGTAACTTGCAGTGATGCAGCAGTTGATCTCGTTTGCCATTACACCACTGGGACTCCCCACAGGACGTACATTTACGTGTGTAAAGATAAATAAGCACCAATCAACGTGTTTCTTTGGATATGACACTAAACTATCTGATGATACAGCTTCAGTCCGGGAGCTTTGAGGAATATAGACTACTTCTTTATTGCCATTACTCCCAGATCTACCCTGATTCGGTGTCATAGTACCTGCTGGGGTCTCGTCTATGGGTTAAATAGAAATGCTTAACCATTCAACTGTGTACGAAGAAATGACCGATTTTTATTTGAATTGTTAGAGTTAAATGACAGTCCATGAAACAATTTAATTGTGAGTAAACAAATGATTAATATTAAATAAAATTATTAGTATTAGATAGAGTTACATGAAACTATTTACCTGTGTGCAAACAAATGACTTATGTTAAATTGAATTGTTTGTGTTAGATAGCAATACTTGAAACCATTTGTGCTTAAACAAATGATTAAAATTAAATAGAACTATTAGAGTTAGATAGCAATGCTTGAAACTATTTAACAGTGTGCAAACAAATGAGGTGTGTGGCTTGATTAAAAATGTTACCAACAAAATACTCGTTTACAAATCATATATTTAACATGAACAGGATTCGGCGTTAAATAACTCATAAAGATGGGTATACCATAAAGCCCAACGAAACAACGAACCAATTTATGAATCAAATAGATCTGTTTGAGAAAATATTTAAAAGGAACTATTTTGATACACTGATTTTGAAAATGTGGATATTTCAACTAAAACCACCGTAAACTACATTTAGGTTTGGTTTGGTTTAATTTGGCTTTATGTCACATCAACCATTGTTGGTTATTTAATGCCAAATCTTTTTTATATATCTATATTAATATATATGATTTAGTTTGATTTGGCTTTATGGCACATCAACAATTGTTGGTTATTTAATGCCAGATCCTTTTTATACATTTATATTAAATATATATGATTTGGTTTGATTTGGCTTTATGGCACATCAACAATTGTTGGTTATTTAATGCCAGATCCTTTTTATACATTTATATTAAATATATATGATTTGGTTTGATTTGGCTTTATGGCACATCAACCATTATTGGTTATTTAATGCCAAATCTTTTTTATATATCTATATTAAATATATATGTTTTAGTTTGATTTAGCTTTATGGCACATCAATCATTGTTGGTTATTTAATGCCAAGTCTCTTTTATACATTTATATCAAATATATATGATTTGGTTTGATTTGGTTTTATGGCATATAAATTGTTGTTGGTTATTTAATGCCAAATCCATTTTCATACATATAAACGGTTCTATTTCTAACCATTCAGTTTAGCATAAGTATAGTTTTTGTTTACACACAATTAAATGTAAAAACAGTTATGGTTAAAACAATTCAGTTTAACATAAGTGCACAGTTTAGTTCTATTTGACTCATAGATAGGACCCTATCAGGTGCTACCACTCTGGGCCAGAGTGGACCTGGGATCAATGACAATAAAGGGCTACTTTGTATTCCCCAAAGCTCATGCATTACTGGAGCATCACCCTCAAATTGTTTAGTGTCATATGCAGGATACTCGTTGGGGGAGTCTTGCCCCTCTGCAGTGATGCAGTCGGTGTATTCTACAGCCCCAGCCGACTGGGTCAAAACAACATTTAATTAATTTCAAAATAAGGTAAAAATACTTCATCCCATATAATTCCGTTGAAATTATTTGCATTATATAGGAATGATTACTCAAAACCATATGAAGGCTTTTAAATCAGAAGTGGGCAAGCTGCGGCCCGCTGCACTGTTCGGTGTAGCCCGCGGGAAGTACTAAAAAAAAAAAAAGATAAGTACTTGTACTTGAAACGAGACTAAATTCTTTTAATTTTGAAAGATGCAGTCCTTTCATAATTTATAACCCACTGATGCAGCCCTCCCACCAAAATGTTTGCCCACCCGTTATTAATCATTCCCGTTATTAGATAAAAATAGTTAAGTGGGGAAGATATGTGATTATTTGCTAATTGTTAACAAATAAGCTACTTGAAGTTGTATAACTGCAAGCAAATTATTCATCTTACGAATAGTCACCTGTATAAAGAATAGTGCACTTGGCTAGGGCTGCAAAAATACGCTGATTGCAACACTGCACAGGGATAAGACTCTGCCACCAATAAGTGTCCTGAATATGAAATTAACTATCTGACAATGGGAATTTGAGGAATGTAGAGTACCATTTCATTGCCATTACTTCCCGATCACTCTGACCTGGAGTGGTTGTACCAACGAGGGGTCAAATATGGGTCAAATAGAACTAATTAATTATTTACTATATTTGAAACCATTTGTGTGCAAATCGAATTATTAGTATTTGATAGTGATACCTGAAACCATTTAACTGTGTGCAAACAAAAGAGCCCAGACTCGTTTAAGAATAATGTTAACTACAAACTATTCATTTACAATCATATATATCTAAAACGTATATCTAAACAGGATTTTCAAATAAATCCCTTTCGAAGGTTGATATGTCATTAAACACGATCAATCATTTTTATAAAGATTAGTTACTTGAAACTGAGAGTTATTTCAACATATGAATAAATAGAAATAATTATTTGACAACATATAATTGTTAGCAAAAATATATATATATAATTTCCACTATTTTAACCCAATGGCTCAAATCAAGGTAAGAATTCCCTGTGGCACTATATCTAAAGTATTAGACTGCGGCCTCGAAGTATTATTTTCACTTTCGAAAGGTATGAACTTCCTTATTCTCCTAGTTATGGGTAAAATAGTATCACTGCTGTTAATAAACATGGATGCCTTTGGCATTAAATAACACATGAAGGTTGATAAGCTATTAAAGAAACAAATCAAACCTTCAAATTAGACCAATGATTTTCGCTTGTGAAGGAATGTGTGTTAGAATAATGTACACATTGATCCATGTTCACGGGCATTGTTTTGCGGGTAGTGAAACCCGGCAATCTGACCTTGCATTTGACAACCCTGAGTATGACACAAGATGATGCACGAAAAATGTACAATAATTAGAGTGTGAACAAACATTACCGATATTCATGTGAGCCATTATTGACACGCCGTTATCTTGTTTCTATTGATATTCTATTTTATAGTTTAAAATATTATATATATATATATAAACAAAATGAAATATTTATTTGTATATATGAACGAAATTATATATATATATATATATATAATTCATGTATACATATACTTGTGACTATATATATATGTATATCATCATCATCATCAAGTCGTGCCGCTAGCACGGATATCGCTGACCCTCTCTCACCACTTCTCCCTATCGTTAATCGCCTCCGGCAGGTCTTCAGGACTACATCCCGTATCCTCACATAGCTGCTGTATGTAAGTTCGAGCTGGTCTTCCTGCTTTTGCTCGGCCATATGTGGGGGTCCATAGGAGTACATCACTTATGAGCTTGTCCCTGCTTCTCCAGCAGTGTCCTGCATGTCTGGTTCGACTATATATATATATATATATATATAATTCTTAACGCATCAATTACTTTCGTTATTCCGCTAAGTTTGAATTTATAATAAAGATATATATATATATATATATATATATATATATATATATATTTTGTTCGCCTTTTTTATGGACAGAAATATTTTCTTTCTCTTGATAGCCTATTAAAATGAGGGTTTTCACGTCCATAATAGCATACATACGCATACAGTTATATATATATATATATATATATATATATATATATATATATCCGTATATGTGCATATACGAATCTTCAAACGAGTCTCAACCATTTCAGCTTTATAGGATTGACTTTGATTTGATTTTCCGGAATAAGTGTCACTAAGAGTCAATCTAGGTAAATAAAGCTATATTCAGTGCTTTAATTTTTCTGCTCAACACATTTATCTCTTTATGATTCTTAGGTAACATGTCCTTTATTACGTATTCCGTATCCGTCAAAGGTTTAAATCTTTCTTAATATTAAAAATAATAATGATAATTATGAAAACAATATGCAGCAAATTAGCACAGAAAGAGTATAAGACTAGACACGACTGGGTAGGCAAGGTGATCTACTGGGAATTGTGCAAGAAATTGAAATTTGACCCTATGAACAAATGGTGCATGCACACAACAGCAGCTGTCTTGGAGAGTGAAACACATAAACTCCAATATAATTTCAACATACAAACGGATCACCCAATCTCGGCCAGACGACCAGATCTTATAATAATCAACAACAAAAAGAGACCACTGAGTGAAATTAAAAGAAAGCGAAAAGGAGGATAAGTACCTGGACCTTTCTAGTGAATTGAAAAAACTGTGGAACATGAAAGTGTTTATACCAATTATAACTGGTGCTCTTGGTACAGTTACTAAAGGATAAATAAAGGGAAAAAAGGACTTGGTAATAAGAGGACGAGTGGAAACTATCCAGACTACAGCATTTTAAAGATTAGCCAGAATACTGAAAAGAGTTCAAGAGACTTTATGAGACTTGTTGTCATTCAAACTCAAGTGAAAGACCATCAGCTAACGCTGGTGTGAAAATCTCACAAGGAATAATATAATAATAATTAAGGTCGGCCAGAATACTGAGAAGAACCCTGGATATTTTAGGAGACTTGCTGTCTGTTAGAAAGACCATCAGCTAACGCTGGTGTGAAAAACTCACAAGCAATGATATTATGATAATAATGTAAATGTGTAAGAAATCGAAGTTGCGTAGGAAATTGAAATTTGATCATACTGTCAAATTGATAAAAGCACAAACCAGAAGCCATCCTAGAAAATAAGACGTATTCTCTGGGATTTTGAGATACAAACTGATTACCAAATCCCGGCCTGAAGAACAGACCTAGAGATTTTTTTTTCAAATGTGAACCTATTTATAGTAGACTTTATCGTCCTGGCGGGCGACAGAGTGAAAATCAAAGAAAGCGAAAAGAGAGGTATGTACTGGGACCTTGCTAGAGAACTAAGAAAACGGTGGAAATTGATAGTGACGGTGATAACAAGTATAGCTGTTACATTTGGAACGGTTCCCAGAAATTTGGAAAAAAAGATTGTAGGAATTGGAAATCAAAGAAAGAATCAAACCCATTCAGATTGTCGATCCCACAGCATTGTTACGATCGGCTAAAACTCTGAGAAGCGACTTGAGGAGACTTGTTGTCTCTCAGACTTCCGTAAAAGACAACCAATTGAAACTGGCGTAAAAACTAACGGCAAGGAGTGAAATAATAATAATAATAATGTGCAAGGAATTTAAATTTGGCAATACTAACAAATGGTATATGGACAACTCAGCACCTGTCCTAGAATATGACACACATAAACTCCAATGGGACTTTAACATACAAACGGATCACCTAATCCCGGCCAGAAGACCAGACCTTATAATAATCAACATAAAAAGGAAAATTTGCAAAATTGTCGACTTTGCTGTCCCGGCGGACCACAGAATAAATCTGAAGGAATGTAAAAAGAAGGATAAGTACCTCGACCTTGTTAGAGAATTAAAAAAGCTGTGGAACATGAAAGTGACGATTGTGCCAATTGTGATTGGTGCTTTTGGCATAATAACTAAAGGATTATTAAAAGGCCTGGAGTACTTCGAAGTTGGCGGACGGGTAGAGACTATCCAAATGACAGCATTGCTGAGAACGGCCAGAATCCTGAGACGGGTTCTGGAGACTTGAAAAGACTTGCTGTCACTCTAAGTCCAGTGAAAAACCAACTGCTAACACTGATGTGAAAAACTCTAAAGGAGTAAATAATAATAATAATAATAGTCGACAGAACAGAGAAACTGCTGAACAGCGGACTTTGCCGTCCTGGTGGACCACAGAAGGAAAATAAAAGAATGCAAAAAGAAAGATAAATATTTACACCTTGCTAGAGAACTAAAAGAAACTATGGCATTCAAAGGTGATCATAGTACCAATTGGGGTTGGTGCACTTGAAACAATCCCCAAAGGATTAGTAAAGGGAGTGGCAGACTTGGAAATAATAAGACAAGGGGAGTCTATCCAGACTACAACATTATTAAGATCGGCCAGAATACTGAAAAGAGTCCTGGAGACTTGAGGAGACTTACTGTTGCTCAAACTCTAGTGAGAAACCATTAGCTAACGTTGGTGTGAAAAACTCTCAAAGGAGTAAAATAATATTGATAAAAATGAAGAAGAAGAAGAAGAAGAAGAAGAAGAAGAAGAAGAAGAAGAAGAAGAAGAAGAAGAAGAAGAATTATATTTCACTCTTTGCAGGTTTTCACACTGGCGTTTAGCTAAGGATCTTCCAAGGGAATATGAGAGACAGCAAGTCTCTACAGGTATCCAGAACTCTTCTCTGTATTCTGACCGATCTTAATAATTCATTGTTTTGGTTGTCTTAATATTTCTGCTTTTTAATTCCTCTAGTCTCATTTCCAAACTTTTGGCAATAGTGCCAATGGCACCCACTATATTTGATATCACAATCACCATCACGTTCCACAGTTAGTTTTTATTTTAGTTCTCTGGCAAGGTACTAGCATTTGTCCATCTTTCCACTTTCTTTGATTTTCACCCTGTCTTCAGCCGGAACGGCAAAATCCGCTAGAAAATAAGTTCTTTTTTCTTATCAATCAACACTTCTTCAGGCCGAAATTAGGTAATCCGTCTCTAACTTAAAATCCAAGTCGTGCCTAATTTCGTACTCCTTTTGCGCAAGTTTGCTGGAATCGTGTATTATGTGATTAAATTTTTCATCTTTTTCTCCACGATCTTATATCTACAATTTTGTTGCGTATTTTCAATTTTTGCTCTAACATAATTGGTCCTAAGGGCATAGATTTTTACTGTTATAAGAAGAGATTCAGTTTCCTTCTTGTGGTTTCCGTAATGTCAGAAATATAGATGAGATTTATTTTTAGTGGTTTTAAATTTCTTTAGTAAAAAACAAAAAAGTAATCAATACGCGTACCAAGCTATTAGTCTTTGTTACATGTAACTGAAAATATAAAAGTAAAGATTTTCTTTTTGTAAGGTTTAAGTTGTTACTGGATAAATTTCTTAAATATATGTATATACTTACAAAAATACATATGTTCTATAAACCTATAAAAATAGAAATATATCACATCAATTATGTTTAACACAATGTACAAAATATCTAAAAAACCACAAATATATATATATATATATGTGTGTGTGTGTGTGTGTGTGTGTGTGTTGAAAGAGAGACAAATAGAGAGAGAGAGAGAGAGAGAGAGAGAGAGAGAGAGAGAGAGAGATGTGATTAATATTCTCCAATGAATTAAATGCATTGGCAAGAAAATGATTATTTGTTTTAAAGAAATTAGTATTTTTATATAAAATGAATGCTTTATTCATCATCAAGTTGTGAACTTATTGATTTGGCCACTTGCACAGTCAGATATAGACACCAATGTATATATATATGTAGAGATAGGGGAAAGGGATATAGGGAGGGAAAATGAGTGTGTATTAATTTGAATATCACCCTCAATATACTCGGAGAGAAATTTGCATACCTTGACATTAAAACGAAGTAAACTTTTGCCACATAAAGTAAGAATGAAATAAAGACTATCTAAGAGCATATCAATATCTGGTTTCATGCATGTATATAAATATTTTATATATATATATATATATATATATATATAATATATATATATATATATATTAAAATGAGTAGGTCCACGAAGAGATTTGTATTTTTCTAGGATATATTTATTTATTTTGCTCTTACATATGTGTATATTTCCAGCTCGATGCTTTCGTCAGGGAACATGTATGGCACAATTCAAACTGCAAACACGAGTGACTTCAAGTCTTATGGAATACCCCATTTACAAGGCCTTGTGCCATACATTTTCTCTGACGAAAACATCAAGCTGTAAACATACATATATGTAAGAACAAAATGAATAAATATACCCCCAAAAATTCAATTGTCATCGTGGACCTACTCATTTAAAGATATTTCTTTCTCTCTTTGGACCTACAACAAAAAATTATATATATATATATATATATATATATATATATATATATATATATATATATATATTATATGAGGGTCTTCCAAGAGCTTCCTGGTCTCACCGAGAAAAAAGATTCATAGCTGAAGATTTTTTAACGTTACCACTTCGTAAAAAACTAGGAAAGCTTATTCGAACTAGTTTCTGTCTTGAGTTAAGGGCAGGCGAGACCGATACAGACGGGAGAAGTGTAAGGCAAATCTACAATCTAGCTGAGGCTTAGATCTTTCAGAGTGATCCATGAATATATATATATATACATATATATGTATATTCCTTTTTTTCACTTATATGTGAAAAAAGGAAGTTGATATAATTAAATACTTAATATAAGACAGAAATAAAAGGGTATTATCAACTCTAGCTTTTATTTAGTGACTTATTTTATCGTCACTTTTCTTCTTCTTCTTCTTCTTCTTCTTATTATTATTATTATTATTATTATTATTATTATTATTAGTGAGGGGAGAGAAAAAAATTAGATTTCTTCAAAAAGTCATTCATTGACCTTTTTATGTCACAAATAAAGGAAATATTTCTTAATAATAAAAAAGAAATTAAATAAGACAATTTATTTGTATTTTATGTTTGCATAATATTCCTTGAAAACTTTTTTCCTTTTTCTGGAGAGGTTTGGGGTTGGAATGTTTTACGTTCACTCTAAGGAAATGTCTTTTTCATCCTTATCCTTATCACTGTCATCAACAAAAACGAAGATAAAGAACCAATTGAACCGAGACTCAACAATAATAATGATAATAATAATAATAATAATAATAATAATAATAATAATAATAATAATAATAATAATAATAATATTGACTGACAACCAGAAACCGCCATGATTTTTATGACCATTGTTAATGTTCTCTCCTTTTTGCTGTTTATTTTCGTTTTAATTGGGGTTTTTTTTTTTATCTCTCTTCCCTTCTATTTTCTTTTGAGAGGGTGGTTTTTATTGTTAATTGTATTTCTTTCGTTCAATCTCTTCAGTTTCCTCTTGTAATTATTATAAATATTTTTTTCAACGCTACAACCATTTTGTAATTTGATTCCTAACATGTTGGATAATTCTTTCTCTAATTCCATAAATCTTTAGGAGGACAAGTTTTCTTCAATTTTTTTAACTCCACCAGGAAGATTTTATAATTCTTGCCACCCCTGTCCCATAATGATTGCAATATTTTTTGTATTAAGTTTATTGGAAAAAGTCACAGTTGTTATGGGGTAGAGATAGAATTTTTTACAAAGAATTTTGTCCTGTTCTTATTGCTAAATACCACCATTCTAATATTATTTAAAGAAATGTACAGACACACATTTATATATGAGAGGTGTGCGTAGCATCTGTTATCATCGTTGGAAATGGAATCGATGATCCGAGTTCAAATCCTGATTGAGGCTCTTTATATTTCACTACGTGGTAATGCCCTGAGGAAAGGTATGAATCTATCTGTGCTTCTCTCCAACTCTGAAAAAATAGGAGATCAGACTGTGCTTTTTAGCCTTAGTAAGCCATTCGAAGAGAAGGAAAACTCTGAATTGAAACCTCTTGTGCTCCTCTTAAAAATTGACTTTGTGTCTTATCCAGCCCGTCGCGGAGGGTTTGGGCAAATAAGCACAAAGTTATATATATATATATATGTGTGTGTGTGTGTGTGTGTGTGACACACACATATACATAATTATTTACTAAACTTATCTTAGCGGTGACTCAAAACCAGAAGTATATGGCACACAGTGAGAATTAACCTCACTAATAATGTTCTGCTAACCTAATCGTTATACAAAGCGAATGATCGATCTCCCTCACGCACACGCACATACTAAATAAATAAAGTTGGCGACCATAGTCGAGAGTGATCCGAAGGCCCCCTTTTCAATAGCTACAACACCGAGGTGTAGGGGAGGGTGCTACTCCATTCCCTAGATTGCTTCACTTTAACCTTGATTCTTAATTTATTATGCTGAGTATTAAGCAAGGAGGAATCAAGTACCATTTTTTGAGTCTTAGGTATGACTCGACCTGGGATTGAACCCCGGTCTCCCGGACCATTGGTGAACACTATATATATTCATTAATACATTGGCTCGAGGAATATTGACGTAACTAACTCTGAAATGTTCATCCAATTGTAAACTGTATTTACCTATTTGCATATTAATAGTATTTGATAAGAATACTTGAAACTATTTATTTGTGCTCAAACTATTAGCATTAGATAAGAATAATTACTCAAAACTATATAAAGGGTCATTGGCCTAGTGGGTAGAGTGTTCACCAATGGTCTGGAAGACCTGGGTTCAATCCCAGGTCGCGTCATACCAAAGACTTTAAAAATGGTACTTGATACCTCCTTGCTTAACACTCAGCAATATAAGGTACTTATCAAGGGTAAAGTGGAACAATCCAGGGAAAAGAGTAGCACCCTCCCCTACACTTTGATGTAGTAGCTATTTAAAAGGGAGTAGCTATTTAAAAGGGAGCCTTGGAGTCGCCCTCGACTACGGTCGCCAACTTAACTTACTCTTACTTATATAAAGGCTGGTAGATTATTAATGTTAGTTAGAAATAGTTAATGGAAAATATAAATAAACAAAATTAATAGAACAATTTATATCCATATATTTATGCTTGTGTGTGTGAGTGTGTGTACGAGTGAGCAGATATTAGCGAGAGAGAGAGACACTTTCATATACGCATGACTTATATATTATTATTATTATTATTATTATTATTATTATTATTATTATTATCATCTTACTCATTTGAGAGTTTTTCACGCCGGCATTATTTAATAGTTTTTCCACTGGATTTTGAGTGACAACAAGTCTCCTCAAGTCTCCAGGACTCTTCTTAGTATTCTGGCCAATCTCAATAATACTGTAGTTTGTATGGTCCCAACTCGTTCTCATATTTCTAAGTCCTCCAGGCTCTGTACCAATTCTTTGGTGACTGTACCGAGTGTGCCAATTACAACTGGTATCACTGCCACTTTTATGTTCCACAGCTTTTTCAGTTCTTTATCAAGGTCTAGGTACTTATCTCACTTTTCGCTTTCCTTCAGTTTTACCCTGTCCAATATTCGGCAGGTGCTCTTTTTTTTTTTTTTTAAACTTGGACTGGTCGTCTGGCGGAGATTAGGTCATTATTATTATTATTATATCACTCCGTGTGAGTTTTTCACACTAGCTTTAGTGGATTCTGAGTGACAGTAAGTCTCTTAAGGTCTCTAGGACACTACTCTGTATTTTAGCTGATTTTAACTATTCTGCGGTCCATATCGTCTCGATTCTTCCTTTTCTTTCCAGTTCCTCCGACGTTTCTCTCTGGCCTTTGGAGACCGTTCCAAGTTCACCAATTACAATTGGTATTACCGTCAAAACCATTTTCCACAGTTTGTTCTTTTCTTCTTTTTTTTTTTTTAAAAACCGGTAGACGACAAGTTTTTTCTTTATTTCTTTTTCTTTCTTTCTTTCTTTCTTTGTTAATCAACACTATGAGTGGTCTTCTGGCCGGGATTTGGTGATCTGTCTGTATCTCAAAATCCCAGAGAATTGTATGCATCTCAATCTCTAAGACTGATTCTGGATAATTTGTGCATAGACCATTTGGTAGTATAGTAAAATTTTCATTTCAAACACAATACCCTGTGGATCGCCCTTCTTACCCAGTTATGTCTACTATCATTATTTTACTCATTTGAGAGTTTTTCACATCAGCGTTAGCTGATTGTTTTCCACTGGAGTTTGTGTAACTGCAAGTCTCCTCAAATCTCCAGGACTCTTCTCGGTATTCTGGCCGATCTTTAAAAAATGCCGTACTTTGGATGGTCTCCACTCGTCCTCTTATTTCTAAATCCTTCAGCCCCTGTACCGGTTCTTTAGTGACCGTACTGAGCACAACAATGACAGTGTTTCACACCAGCTGGTTTTGCACTGAAGTCTGAGTGACATCATCTCTCCACAGGCCTTCAGGACTATGCTAAGTATTCTAGCTGATTTAAGCTGTCTGGATAGTTTCAATTCGTCATTATTTGGAAGACTGTCCCAAGGGCCCGGACAATGATAGGTATCGCTGTGAAGTTCAGCTTTCACAGTTTTATCAGCTCTCTGGCAAGGTCATACTGTTTGTCCTGCTTTTCGCCTTCTTTCTCTTTCACTCTAGTCTGCGAGGACATTAAAATCCAAAGGAAAGCATTTCCTTCTTTTCTTGTAAATTAAAACTAGGTCTTGTTTTGGGTTGTGTGATCGTTTTGTATCCCCAAGTCCTATTATAATCATTTTGATTATTATTGTTTTTATTGTTGTTGTTGTTGCTGATATTTCTGTTATTGTCTCATCCTTGTTTTTCTCATTGTTATTATTGTATCATCAGTATTTTTTCGTGTTGTT
>CAUZXS010004156.1:35000-36689 GCA_963585895.1 Sepioteuthis lessoniana
ATTCATTAAGTTAATACTTCCCATCTTTCGCCAGAGTTACTTATCTCCCTCTTACGGAGAAAAAAAATTTAGAAGGAAAAAATATCACCAATTTTTAAAGAAGAAGTAATTGTAAACCATATATGCAAGTTCTTATGCCAGACATATAACCCTTGCTTTTATCTCACTCGTGAAGTTATAAAAGATAAATAAAACAAATAGATGATTGATTTGGTTTATCTGGTAAAATAATCTGAAGCTTTTCATAAAATATCTTGGATAGGGTTTTAAGTGTTTTACTGTTAGCATTCACAAATTCCTTTCGGAATGTCTGTATAAGAGATTATTACATATATACATACATACATCCATACATCCATGTCTACAACTGCATTTAGGCAGATAATTGAGGCGAAATGTATTTCATTTTAGGAGTAATGTATCGGTGTATGTATTCATATATTGTTTTATAATCCTACGGCAATATTAAAAGAAAATATGAGCTAGCTAGCTAGCAAGCAAGCTGAATAGATAGATAGATAGATAGATAATTTGAACACAATGATAGATAGATAGATAGACAGATAGATATTGTTGCTTTTAAAACTTCATATATATATATATATATTATATATATATATATATATATATATATATATATATATTAGGTATTAACTACATGGCTGCCATGGACCCTTTATTTTGTAAACCAATCAGTATCCCTGACTTTAAAAAATCGCTAAATATCAGAGAACAACCCTCTTTTAATGACATTGTCAAAGTTCATTCGTAGATAAAGGAATTTTATAATGTGTTAGTTATTTATCAAAAAACTTGTTTCAGGTCACTCAACTTTCACGATCTTCCATGTAAGAGGCACTATTAAATCGGTACGGATATTGGATACACCAGAAATTCTTTGTAAATCATAAAAATATAAAAAATGATTGGGAGAAAATAATAGCCTAAATGTGGATATTAATTTTTTTTTTTTAATTTGAGAGCTTTTAATACTATGATTCGATATAAAATATAATTTTCTTTAAGAATTTATGGGAAATCACTTGTGTATTGATATTTTTTCTGATTCAAAATGGGAAGTCTTAAAATCACATTAGATTTAACATATTTTCTCCAATCACAAGCAAATTACAAATATGTTATTAAATAAATTAATTTTTTCTCATCGAAAAATATAGATTTTAAAGCAGAAAACTAGGGTCTTTTTTCTTTTTTCTTTTTTTAACATATTTATTTATTCGATTAAGTGCATAAAAAAATGTTATGATATCAATTTCCAGGTTTTGTCACTTGTTTTCGGGTTTAAAAAATTCTGTTTTATTGTACGTTTCGCTGTAACTTTCACTTTCATTTACATTTCACGTGTCATATTTTGAAAGATTTTTGTATTTTACCGACTTCTTTCAAAGAAAATTGTCAAAGAGTTACTAGTTCAATCATTTCTTTTCAAAAATTCATTTTTAGTCCAAATCAATTTTTAAAAAATTCGAGTTTTAACTTATAAACTGCTAAATAGAAATTTTTGTAAAATTACTTGTTTGTAATGTTACCACATATAAAACTAATACAATTCAAGTAAATTATTTGTTCATCTTCGGAAAAGCTTCCAGAAATGTTTTTAAGAATATTAAATTCTTGTAATAAAATAGGATTTTTTTTTTTGAAATAGCAAAAATTAGTGCTTTATTG
>CAUZXS010004157.1:0-55000 GCA_963585895.1 Sepioteuthis lessoniana
TATATATATATATATATATATATATATATAAAAATAGAAAAAGAGAATACTTAGTCCAGTTAAACCGGAGTTAGGAGTAATTCCATCAGGACAAGAAATTATTCGTGAATTGGGCACCTCGGGTGGTGTAACGGTTAGCATGTTAGACTAGCAAACCTACACGAGTGAGTTCGATTCTCATTGGGTGCCCCATTCATGCGGCCTTGTGCTACATCTAAGCAAAAAGCTTAGTAAATTAAAAGAAATTATTCGTGAATGAATATTTAAATCTTCCTGGTAAAGAGCTCAATGTACCAATTATACAGAGCAATAATTTTTTTAAGAAAAAACAACGAAACCAATCACAAAGGATTATAAATTTATTTCAATCCTGTTACGCATTTTTGAAATTTTCAAAAACACGAAAAAAAATTAACAGGACTTCATCAGATCAATTAGATAAAAAACTAGAGTAGACACATGAGAGTGGGAGGGGATTGAAGAGTGGGAGGGGATAGAAGAGGGGTGAAGAGCTATCTCTTCATTAAGCCCACTTCCGTTTTAAATTTAAATTTTAGGTTGGCAATGTAGTAAATTTATTTTAAAACAATTTTTTTTAAATTAATTTTACATATAGACTTAAATTACAGATATTTTTTGTTAGATTTAAATTTTAATTGATAATCTCACGTAAAGATGCAGTAATAGATATATTAAAACAAAAACAAATATTTGATTTACTTAAATATTTTAAAATTTCAAAAATATTTAGAAGGCATTAATCAGTTACATTTTTTATGCGTAGTACATATATATTATATGCTTTTTCACAATTTTCTATCTAACAATTTATTTTATTTATTCTCAAAATTAACTCTAATTCTCAAATAAATTTTTGCTTTTTAAAAATTTTTTTTTTTTTTTTTTACTTGTTTAATTATTTATAGTTTAAATTTGGCCCTATGTCTACACCTGGCTATTAGTTCATTTCTCTTATTTAGTAATATTTTTGGCTCAGGAAAAAGCAAAATGTGGATCTTTTCTTCAAGACATAGATTGCACCTACTATCGAAAGATTTTGGGGTACTAGATCTTTTCAATATGGACCATTGAATGTCAGGGGTTAACCCTTTATTTTTTAATCCCCAATAATGTTTTGATAGAGCAGTTTGATTTTTTGATGCTCATGGGAGAAGGAATATTTATGATTTCCGTACCTAATCTTAAAATTAGTAGATGAAACGCCAATATAATATTTCTTATCACTTATGTCCTCTTTTGGATAAATGATAGCTTGATATACTACGTTATCTAAATTACACAAACCATCCATTGGACAATCACTTTGAGATTTACAATTACATTCTATTTTTTTTACTATTAACATTATTATTATTTACTCGGTTATGAAATTTATTAATTAATTCATTATTATGGCTATTTATTATTTGAGAAATATTTTTAGTGCAAGAATAACTCATTTCCAAGGTTTTCCTATTAAATATTTTATGTAATATATTATCTTGTTTAAAATGTTTATCTATCAGTCTCAAAAAAATATTTACCTACATCTATATTGGCTAGTTTACAAAAAGGGGGGTTAAACCATATAATTTTCCTTTTTCTATTTTTATTTTTTTGAACGTAATTATTATTTTCTTTTCGTAATTTCATTTGTTATATTTTAAGCTATCTGCAAATGAAAAGATTTTCAAAGAGAGTAGTAAAAGATATATAGATGCTCTTAAAAATAGTGGTTTTAAGGAGGATTTTAGGTATTTAAAACAAAATATAACAAATGAAATTACTAAAGAAAATAATAATTACGTTCAAAAAAATAAAAATAGAAAAAGGAAAATTATATGGTTTAACCCCCCTTTTTGTAAACTAGAAAATATAGATGTAGGTAAATATTTTTTGAGACTGATAGATAAACATTTTAAACAAGATAATATATTACATAAAATATTTAATAGGAAAACCTTGAAAATACGTTATTCTTGCACTAAAAATATTTCTCAAATAATAAATAGCCATAATAATGAATTAATTAATAAATTTCATAACCGAGTAAATAATAATAATGTTAATAGTAAAAAAATAGAATGTAATTGTAAATCTCAAAGTGATTGTCCAATGGATTGTTTGTGTAATTTAGATAACGTAGTATATCAAGCTATCATTTATCCAAAAGAGGACATAAGTGATAAGAAATATTATATTGGCGTTTCATCTACTAATTTTAAGATTAGGTACGGAAATCATAAATATTCCTTCTCCCATGAGCATCAAAAAATCAAACTGCTCTATCAAAACATTATTGGGGATTAAAAAATAAAGGGTTAACCCCTGACATTCAATGGTCCATATTGAAAAGATCTAGTACACCAAAATCTTTCGATAGTAGGTGCAATCTATGTCTTGAAGAAAAGATCCACATTTTGCTTTTTCCTGAGCCAAAAATATTACTAAATAAGAGAAATGAACTAATAGCCAGGTGTAGACATAGGGCCAAATTTAAACTATAAATAATTAAACAAGTAAAAAAAAAAAAAAAAAAAAAAAAAAAATTTTTTAAAAGCATAAATTTATTTGAGAATTAGAGTTAATTTTGAGAATAAATAAAATAAATTGTTAGATAGAAAATTGTGAAAAAGCATATAATATATATGTACTACGCATAAAAAATGTAACTGATTAATGCCTTCTAAATATTTTTTGAAATTTTAAAATATTTAAGTAAATTAAATATTTGTTTTTGTTTTAATATATCTATTACTGCATCTTTACGTGAGATTATCAATTAAAATTTAAATCTAACTAAAAATATCTGTAATTTAAGTCTATATGTAAAATTAATGTAAAAAAAATTGTTTTAAAATAAATTTACTACATTGCCAACCTAAAATTTAAATTTAAAACGGAAGTGGGCTTAATGAAGAGATAGCTCTTCACCCCTCTTCTATCCCCTCCCACTCTTCTATCCCCTCCCACTCTTCTATCCCCTCCCACTCTTATGTGTCTACTCTAGTTTTTTTATCTAATTGATCTGATGAAGTCCTGTTAATTTTTTTTCGTGTTTTTGAAAATTTCAAAAATGCGTAACAGGATTGAAATAAATTTATAATCCTTTGTGATTGGTTTCGTTGTTTTTTCTTAAAGAAATATATATATATATATATATATATATATATATATATATATATATATATATATATGAAAACTTACTTGTTGTTGCGTATTTTTCAATAAACGGGAGGTTTTGTCTGGTTTCTTTGGGAAATTCAACATTTTCAAATATGTTTCCACGTTCTTATGACTTTTGAATTTTTTTGGCTACCTTCACACACACACACACACACACACACACACACACATATATATATATATATATATATATATATATATATATATATATATATAGACCTTCAAAAACAGAATGTTTCGTTGTGTCACAATTCATCCGAGCCTGAGACACACAAGATACTTCAAGTTGGAATGGAAACACGGCTAACTTTCCGTCAGCCTGATAACATACTTGAAAATCATACGAGTCTCAATGTAAGTGAAGGAATTTTAACACATATGTTTTAATTTCTATTTTATTTACATTTAAGCTAACGGCTAACGGAGTGCTCAATTCGTTAGAAGAGCTTTGCATTACGCTAGTGGCAATCGTTTACTCATTTGTGAGAAGGCTCGATCCCTGGGGATAGCATTTATACATATGTATATGTATATAATAAACGGTATTACTTTATTTACTGGGAATACGCCAACTACACTTCTATAGATAGGTAAACCCCTCCCATAGAAGCCATCATTTAGTTGTGTGTGGCAACCTGAAATGCTTAGTGTGGGATATTGTTGGTCAAGAAGTCTGTGATCTAGTAGCAAAAGTTGTTCCGAAACCTTCAACACACTACTTTGTTCCATACTAGTTTAACGGTCCAGTTGATTGGCTGATAATGTCATGCCCTAGCGTCTACATAATTGTCTTGTCCATATTCTTCAAATTGCTCTTGTGGAAAACACCTAAACCTATTTAATTATAGTGGTATATAGCTTTGGGTAAATTGTACAGAAAAAGCAAAACGTGAAACCATTTAAACTGAGTGAAAACAATTGATTGTCATTAAATAAAATTTTCAATGTTAAATTCACCTTTTACTGTTGTAAACAAAAGAGTTCTTACTCTTTTAAAAATAACGTTGCCTACAAAGTAATCGTTTAAAAGTTATATATATATATATATATATATATATATATATATATATATATATATATATATACACATATATATATATATATACACACACACATATATGTATATATAATCAGAATTTGGCGTTAAATAACCCACAAAGATTGATATGCCATTCCACCAAATCAACAAACCAAACAATCATAAAATTTGAACAAACGATGTCAGTTCCACTTCCATTATTTTCCAAGTTTTCTTTAGTTGCAACGTAACCTAGTCGGTAAGGGATGTAGAATACACTGACTTCGTCTCTGCCGAGGAGTACGACCCCACTTTTATCGAGTGTCCTGGATATGACACTGGACAATCTAATGGTAAAGCTCAAGTAATGGTAGAGCTTTGTAGAATGCGAATTATGCCTCGATTGCCATCGCTTCCAGGTCCGGAGTGGTAGCACCTGTAAGGGTCTGATCTATGGGTCGAATAGAACTGTTTGATAATTTAACAGTGCAAAAACAAAATGACTGATGTTTAATGGAATTTTTAGAGATTCATAGCAATAGTTGAGACCATTAAACTTTTTTGACTTATGCTAAACTGAGTTGTTTTAAATAGCACTATTTGATCATTCCATTTAACTGTGAGTAAACAAATGACTGATGTTTAATTATATTGTTAATGATACATATCATTACTTGGAACCATTTAACGGTGTGCAAAAGAATGAGCGCAGGCTCTTTTAAAAACGTTATCAACAGAATGTGTTTGAAATCATATATATTTAATATATGTGTATAAACAGGATTTGGCATTAAATAACTGACAATGGTTGATATTTTTATCATTAAGGGTTTTTGGATTATTGTCTTCATCTTTATTTCTATTTCCACAACATTTCGGCCGATATGTCCCCAGGCCTTCTTCAGGTGTTTGTCGAACTCGGGAACTCGAGAATCAACGGGGGTCGCCGGTTCTGATTCTGTTAGCTATAACCATATAAATTGTTAAGTATTCCCCTATTGTAACTCGCCTGCAGCTAAACTGCGCTTAAAAATGACCTGGTGTCATATCCTGCCCGAGCGGAAGTGTTGGTGAATATAGCTACTCGCCTGCAGTCAGGATTGAACCTGCAACCTCCAGATGATTGTCTCCGTGGAAGTTTAGGGAATCAATGCCTATAACCGTCATGTGTCCTGCTGGAGATATTCATCCGGAGGTTGCAGGTTCAATCCTGACTTCAGGCGAGTTAAAATACAGGAATACTTGACACTTGTACCCGGTTATGGCTAACGGAATCAGAACTGGTGACCCCCGTGGATTCAATAAAGGACGTAGTTCGAACTTCCGTGAAGGTTCCCGAGTTCGACAAACACCTGAAGAAAGCCAGAATATATCACTGTCTCAAATTAAGGATCTACTCATGTTCATATTTTACGTTTAGTTAAAATTGTAATAAGATTTATATTAAATCAAAGACTTTCTATGATGGAGTGTTATTAGGTGATGCATAATACCTAATATTACGTGTTTTGATTGTATCCATCAGAAATTTAAAAGAAATAATATCTTAGAGTTAGAAGAACATTAACTTTTATTTTAAAAAATAAGGATGTAATTTAGAAGGGATGATACTATATGTACTCTTACACACATACACGCTCACACACACACACACATACACACAAACATACACACACACACATATATATATATATATATATATATATATAATTTTTCAACGGCTGCAATACCGAGAAGTACTGAATGGAGCATCTTCTTTCCCAGGATTACTCCACTTCACTCTTGATACATTCCTTATAATGTTGAGTATTAAACAAGGTGGAATCAATTATTTTTTAAGTCTTTGGAATGACATGACCTGGGTTCAAAACCCCGGTCTCCCGAGCCATTGGCGAACACTGCCCACAATATCTTGAGTTTTTTTTTCCTGAAATATTGATACAATTATATTCTAAAATGGCCGCTGAATTCACCTGACCTGACACGGTGATTTTTTCTCGAGGGCTCTGTGATAACTGATCTGTCCTAAAAATCTAGACAAACTCAATCTTATATTACTGTAAATTAAACCTCTTTCGTTTTATTTGCCTAGACTTAAGACTCAGTTTGAACCGAACCATTGGCCTAATCAGTGGAGTGTTCGCCAATTGTTCGGGAGATAGAGGTTCAATCCCAGGTCGAGTCATACCAAAGACTCAAAAATAGTACCCGATGCCACCTTGTTTTACACACAGCATTGCTAGGTAAGGATCAAGGGTAAAGTGAAGCAGTCCAGGAAATGGAGTTGCGCCCTCCACAACACGTCGGTGTAGTAGCTATTGAAAAGGAGCTTTCAGGTCACCCTCGACTAAGGTCACCCACTTTACTTTTTAGATCCAGCAATTTACATCTCAAATGGTAATGGTCATTTCGGAATGAAATGATATAAATTTTCTTTAACTCCTTATATATATTCGTGTGCGTGTGTGTGTGTGCCCTCGCACGTGTGTGTATATGTGTAATCAACTGATTTCCATACTAAAAAAGTATTCATTATTGTTCAATAGTAGGGCCGAGAACCGTGATTATTTTTATCTGTATTGAGTAAACAACAGGTACCTTCCATGGAGAAGCGCCTTCAGAATTTTTTTGAGATTACCAGATAATTATATTTTAACGTGCTTCACAAAGAGCAAAAACCCATAATAATTCAAGAAACCTTTTCCATCCAATATTGCTAAAATATATTTTTTTTTTACCCAGTTAGAATCATAGATAAAGCAATCGATTGTTTTTTACTAATTTCGAGCCTACCTCAATTCAATAAATAAAGCGATGATATTGATAAACATTTATCAGATGTAGAATTTTTGCTAATTCTTCGAAACTTTTGTCCTTTTTTCTCTTGAGTAAAAATCTTACACTCAATTTACGAATAATGATTTTGGTTGCAGACATCCCTTAATCATTTCAAATTGAATAAAAATCTTTCGCTTATTTAGATGTGCTTATACTAACATTACAGTCTCTACAGCTTATATCTTTAGCTGCATTCACTTACGAAAATATTCTTTCTTCTCTCTATTGTGAAATACTCACACAAAGATCATTTACACATGAAAAATAAATTACATTTAGACGAATCAAACTGCTACAGTGAGTACATGAACTTTTCTTCATTTTCATGTAAATATTTGAGCAAAATTAGGCACTAGCTAATCTCACTATTTCTTACAGGAATATATACTGTAAGTTTAGTTTTTTTCCTCAATATTTCCATTCATTACATATATATATAGATATATATATATACATATATATATATGTGTGTGTGTGTGTGTGTGTGTGTGTGTGTATGCATGTGTGTGGGTAGGTTCATAAAGCCCCTGTTTTGCCTAATCTTAGCTCTGAGAAAAAAGATCTTTTTTTTCCAGAAAACCAAATAACCTTATGTGCGGGACAAAAAGAAAATATTTACTTCGATGATAGGCACCACATATGTAAGGCCTGTGTTCTTTTCTTGAAATAAGGTTTTGATTTTCTTTGAAATGCATTGGTAAGTTGATTCTCTAGTCAGACACCTGAGGTATAACCTAAGACCTTGCGTTTTCCTCTCAAGAGAGAGGCGTATCTTCAAACACTTGCGTGAGAATGATTAAAAAAGTAGGAAGGTTGCAACATGAGTGGGTGATTTTACCTTACCGCTAATGTTAGCAAAAAAGACTTGAAGGTAACCTGCCTCATGTTCTGAGTACTATACACACTGGCTACACTACAATCAACTCAGTTTCTTTGTTTGATGGCATATCAACCTTCTACGGTTATTCAATTCCAAAGCCCTCCTCGTAGAAGAATAGCCCAGTCGTTTAAGGCTGTAGAATACGTCGATTTTATCTCTGCAGAAAGGTATGAACCCCTCAGCCGAGTGTCCTAGATATGATAATAAGCAATCTGATAGTATCTCTCAAGTCCTGATGTTTTGACTAATGTGTATTATCCATTCAATATTATTTCTCCAACGTGACCTGAAGAGGTAGGACTTGTTTGGGCCCATCAATGGTTCAACTGGAAATATTTAATAATTTTCTTTACTTGAAATCATTTAACTTTGTGAAAACAAGTGATTATGTTAAATTGAATTCTTGTTTTCACATAACAATACTTGGGACCATTTAACAGTGTGCAAACGAATGAATAATGTTGAATATATTATAAGTGTAAAAAAGCAATACTTGAAATTATTTAGTGGTATGTAAAAAGTTAGCTCTAGCTCGTTAAATAATTTCCAATAAACTATTCGTTAGCAAATCACACACACACACACACACACATATATATATATATATCCACTCGGCGTCCGATGACAATGGTTGAGGATTAGTCGTGTATAGAACATATGAGGAATTTCATTTAAATCTATGGTAATGCTCGATGTATGGCTATTGTTATATATTCAAAATCCAGGTTTATATTATAAAACTCGCATACAGAGCGCATACAATGTAATTAGAAGAAAACTCAAACCTGGTTAAATTGCAATTATAAATTTATCTCGGTAAAGAACATCACTATAATCTTCGTCTCATCAGATGACTTCACACGCTTAATTAGAGTTTTAAAAATTGGGCTGTTTTTCAACCTCAAATTAAGCATGTGAAGTCATCTGCTGAAACGAAGATTATAATGATAATATTCGCCGAAATAAATTTATAATCACAATTTAACCAAGTTTGAGTTTTCTTCTAATTACATTACATTATATATATATATATATAGGATTTGGAATTAAATAACCAAAAATGGTGCATATGTCATAAGACACAATCAGCCAACCTAGTAGAAGAACACGAGTAGAGTGTGTGGTGGTTGGTATTTTTCCCAAGATACTAACCACCGAAAGTAAACGAAATAATGCAAGTGGAGTTAGGACTCGTTTTCAACGATGTTGCCATACAGAAAAGGACTCTACATACTATAATTAAGATTTTCCAGAAGAAAACGTTAATATTAGTAAATTACTGGTGGACAGTCTGTAGTCCCATGCTTAGAAATCTACATATGGCAGCAGTTTTCTCTCTAGAATTTCCTCTCTACGTTTGCGAGGTTTAGCATAAACTGTCCTTTTTCAGTCTAATTAATTAATAGACAGGTGTTGTAAGATGTTGTTTCTCTATGTTCAATGGTATGTTCTCCACAATCAAGTTAGTGATACATTTTCGGCGGGCTTAAAATACTCTGATTGTATCCGCTGAAGAGGGGTAATACCCTATTCCACAAAAAAGTGTTTCTCAGGGAACGACTGAAATTACATCCGATGGTGAATATGCAGTTCAAGAAATCTAAGCACAGTCAAATACATCTTCATTGCCATGGCTAGTAGTTTTAACGCTGATCCATAGTGGTAATACCTTTTAAGGTCCCATCTATGAGTCATTGAAATCAATTTAAAAATGATTCATATTCGATTGAATCGTGTGCAAGAAAATTTCAAACAATAATGTTCAATGAATGTGATTCTTTAATTTATATTGATAAAATAAGCCTATACAGGCTGATATGTTGTCAAAATCATATGTAATGGTGAGCCTAACACCTGTTATGATTCACGGAAAAAACAGAGTCCTGGTGAGTAATCAGCAAACAACTCTACCAAAACAACTTTATCTAACCAGATAGAACTATCTGTTAGGTTCCTATCAATAGGTCAAATAGATTTGTTTAGTTGTTCGTATCCGAGAGACTGTGTTCAAAAAAGAAACTCTTTAGAAGCAACGACACAAAAATGTAAATATGAACGAATAATGAACACATTTCCTTAACATATGCGAATAAAATAACCACAGAGGTTTTAACATGACGTAAAATACAAACAATAAAATCAGTGGATAAAATACGAAATGATCCAGGAAAGAAGTATAATATTAAACGTTTGGTAATTTGGTTTGGAGGTAGTACATGTGAGGTAGTGGCTAATGTACTGAACTTTGAAATTGTAGTTTGAGAGTTTGTACCCCAGTTGTGGTAATACGTTCACTTTCGGACTAATGCGATTGGAAAAGACATGAACATCTCTTATTCCCCTGCTATAAGTATAATCATATTTACCCAACCCCTCCGCTCTGGCAGGATATGACACAAGGTCAATTTTTAAGCGGAGTTTAACAGGTTTGAATTCAGAGTTTTACTTCTCCTAGACTAGTTACCTCACCAAGGCTGAAGAAATCAGTCTGTCCTACTATTTACCCATAGCTGGAGGGAGAATAATTGGATTCATACCTTTCCCAAGGATATTAGTGTTATGTGAAATGCAATCATTCTCCTCCAGGATTTGAACTCGAGTCACCGTGCCCATTTCCAACGACTATAAATATTACCCCATGGCACCTCCAGCTATAAGTATAATAGGACAACAGCAGTTCTTCTACAAGTACAGTTTTGGCCTTAAATAAAGAAAAGTTGATAGGCCGAACAAATGAAGGGACAAAAACATATATTTGGTTTCTTTCAGAAAAAAAATCAGGCTTTAACATATAAACTCAATTCAAAAGGCATTCTTAGTTAAACGGTTATTGTCTAAGGAAAGGTTATCAGTGACCTATGTTTGAATCCTGGTCGAATCTCTGTGTGTCTCACATCGTGCATGGGTAAGGTATACGTCTCTTTTCGATACCGCTATGTGTAAACAGGAGAACAGGCTGGGTTCTTTAGCTTTGGCAAGGCAACCACACAAGCAGAAAAGCTGAATTCCACCCAGCTGTTCTCCACTAAAAAATTGGCCTTGTGTCAGATCATGCAAGTGGCCGAAGTGTTAGGTAAATGCATCCGCGCAGTCCAATGTTTTATTGGAAACGTCTGCTTAGAGAAAGCAGCATGTTTCCCCTTACAAAGTTTTATGATCTCGTTATTGTTGGGCCAAGGTCAGTCTGTAATGAATTATAGAAAACCACCCCCGAATCTCAAAGCAAATTTATCCCACACATCCCTCCATAATGCTAAAAGAACAGAACCGATGATTAAGCTTGGGAAGATCTTGAAGAAATGGGGTGAGGATGGCTCGGGTGGATTTGGTGAGTTACTGGGGGAGAAACCCTTCGTTAATCGGTAAAAAAAGCGAAGTAGTTGCAATAGATTTAAACGGAACACATGGAGATAGTGAGTTTTAAAGACCGGCTGTTGCAAATTATTCATTCAGTGGTGTGTATATCTAAGCAGGCAGTGAAACTTGCGCCAAATTATTGTCATGTAAACGAACAAGTAATTTGAAAGCGGAATAAACTCACCGCAATCATTTATCAAAAGAACAAAAAAGCTTTTTTTTTCCTTTCTTTCTTTCTTTCTTACGTTTTTCTTTTTGATCCTTTTTTCTATTTAATTTCTCTCTCTCTCTCTCTCTCTCTCTCTCTCTCTCTCTCTCTCACTCACTCTCTCTCTCTTTATATATATATATATATATCAAGCTCTTAGTATTAGAGGCGTCCTTAGTTTAATGGTTATTGTTTTAGGAAACGGAATTGGTGACCCGAGTTCAAATCCTGTTCGAAGCTGCTTCTGTAAATCGTCTTAATACCCGTGAGTAAGCCGGGAATTTCTCTGTCTGTTTGTCTATTTCTGTCTCTCTCCATCTCAGTGATCGAGTAAAGAAATCGCAGTTTAAATTTTGGTTCAGATTCAAGTGACCGATATACTAGCTTTTCGACAGTGAGTAGCTGTATTAGAATTCTTAAAAAGAAAGCTGAAAAGTGGTACAGAAAGTGTTGTTCACAATATGAGGGTGGGTAATGTACAAATTACGTATAATGATGAATTGAGCAATGAATTTTGTCCAATTTTGACGCCCGATCTTAATTTCACAATAAAATTTGACTCAATCTATAACATATCCATGAAAATTTGGCAGCCTTAGTCGAGTGTGACCCGAAAGCTTCTTTTCAATAGCTATCACACAAGCTGTAGGGGAGGGTGCTACTCCATTCCTTGGATCCCTCCAATTAACCATTAATCCTTAACTTATATTGCTGAGTGTTAAGAAAGGCTGAATTAAGTACCATTTTTGAGGCTTTGGTATGACTCGGCCAGCGATTGAACTTCGGTCTCCCAGACCATTGGCAAACACTCTTCTCATTTGGCCAATGACCCGGTTGATATTGAAGAGTGTATATTTAGGCAACAATTTATTATTTAAGCGAGTTTAGGTAAAAACGATGGAAGACTGTTTATTATTTTTAATTGTAATTTTTAAAGTCAACTTGTTATTTTTCTTGTGTCATGATCCTGGTGATAAAGGATTTCTACTATATCTTTTGCCCAAGCTCTTTCAACTAGACTTTTAGTCGTCATCAGAGGTTGCGAGTTTTAGTTGGCAGATTAAGATTTTATTGCTTTAATTATTTGTAGCGTTTTGTTTTGAAGTTTTCGTTTGGAACGTTTTCAGCGTTTTGTTTTAAAACGTTCACTTTTACGAATAAAGTTAGTGGGTTTAGTTTTCAAAAATTTTAAATATGTTGGTGCCTGTGTTAAATGCTCTTTTATTCATATTTTAATGCACATTGCTTCTGGGATTTGTAATCGTTTTTATCATTGTTTTTATTTATACTTATTGTATAATCCGTGAGAATCTTCTTTACATCGGAAAATGTAATTTGGTCGGTGATATTGTTGAGTTTTATAATCAAATGTTGTTTTATGTAGCTATTTTAAAAAAAAAGTGATCAATGAGACGACGAGACAGTGTTGCGTTTGTATAGCCAACGTAAGAATATTTGTTTTTCTGGAGGCACTCTCGAAAAAGACTTATGAATTTATAAACGGCATTTATTTGGTTTAGGAATATGTTAGCAGAGTTGGTGTTATTTTTAACAATGAGCGTTGATGTTTTAAATTTAGTGTAGCAGATGAAAAGTTTTATTCGTTTTTGTTTTTCGATAGGTTTAATGTGTCGTTTTATAATGTTCGTTATTGTTTGTTCATCTAATTTGCACTGCATTTGATTTCTGTAATACAGATTAATTTTTTTTTGTTGCTATTTTTGGTAGAGTCATTAATTTTGAAAATGTTATAAAGGTATATTTTTATTCGTTAATCGACTAGTTTATTAGGGAAATTGTTATTAACAAGGGTTTTTTATGTTGGTAAGTTCTTTGTAAAATATTATCTTAGACGAGACGATGTAAAATTTTTATTATAACTTTTTTTATATTTTGGGGCACATTCACTGTGGTAGTTAAATAGGGAGATATTCAAGCTTGTAAGCAATTTATGTGGAGATGGATGTCAATGCACACAAAACTGAATATATGTGTTACAACCAAACGGGCAACATCACCACACTAGACGGAGCCTCTCTGAAACTAGTAGACAAATTCACCTACCTAGGAAGTAGCGTCTCATCAACCGAAAACGACATCAACACACGACTGACGAAAGCATGGACGGCTATCTATAGGCTCTTGATCATATGGAAATCAGACCTGACCGATAAAATGAAACGCAGTTTCTTCCAGGCAGCGGTTGTATCGATACTGCTATATGGATGCACTACATGGACGCTAACTAAACGGCTGGAGAAGAAGCTAGACGGCAACTACACAAGAATGTTGAGAGCAATATTGAACAAGTCCTGGCGACAACACCCGACGAGGCAACAACTATACGGCCACTTGCCTCCCATCACGAAAACTATACAAGTTAGACGAACAAGACACGCAGGACACTGCTGGAGAAGCAAGGACGAGCTCGTAAGTGATGTACTCCTATGGACCCCCACATATGGCCAAGCAAAAGCAGGACGACCAGCTCGAACTTACATACAGCAGCTATGTGAAGACACAGGATGTAACCCTGAAGACATGCTGGAGGCGATGAATGATAGGGAGAAGTGGCGAGAGATGGTCAGGGATATCCGTGCTGGCGGCACGACATGATGATGATGATGATGATTGGAGTTAGTACATGTGGGAAATGGATTTTTTAATTAATATTGAGTTTGGTAGAAAAGTTTAGTGGGGCAATTTTCTAGAGTTTGTTTAAGTTTGTCAATTTCGTCATTGGAGTGTGTTGAAGTGAAAATGTTGTCTACATAGCCAACGTACATCTTGGGTCTGGTTAAAATTGTTTTAATTATTTTGTTTTCGATGCTGGACATGTAGAATTCGGAGACAGTAGGACCAAGGGTTGACTCCATTTAAATACCGTTGATTAGTATATATATGTTGCTGGGGGGATTATAAAATGGGACTTTTGTGGTACAGGCAAGTAGTAGTTTTTCAAGGAATTTGATAGTATAGCTGATTATAGACATTTTCGATAATTATTTTTATGGTATCGTAAACTGGAACGTTAGTTAAATGTTTTCGACAACAAATAATGCCGTTATGCATTCGATGGGGTGTTAGAGTTTAAAATTTACATGAATTCATGTGCTGATTTGAAACTGTATTTATTTGGCATATATGGTATAATTATATTGTTGAGGATTTTATATATATATATATATATATATATATATATATATATATATATATATATATATATATATATTTGTGTATGTGTGTGTGTGTGCGTGAAGTGAGAGAGAGAGAGAGAGTGGGATATATATATATATATACTTTACGGATTTTATTAATCGAAGCAAAACGCCGGCTCTTGGAAAAAATAATAAAAATTTCTAAGTCGTAACAATAGTATGAGAATATTTGTCTGTTTTTTAGTTAATATATATATATATATATATATATATATATATATATATATATATATATGTAAGTATTCTTGAATCCAGTAAATACGGAGTAGGGAACAATTCCGTCAGAACTAATAAATTATTCAAATTTCGAATGATTAAATATTACTGGTAAAGAGCTCAATGTAAATAAATTCACAGAGCAAATGTTATTTCAAGAAAAAAAAAAAAAAAAACAATATTAGGTCCTATTGGGATAATACATTTATTTCCATCCTGTTAAGAGCATTGATATGAATCAAAGACTCTAAAATATGTTTTAACAGGACTTCATCAGATCCAATAAGAAAATAAAATAAATTAACATCAATTTTTTTTCTTATTTGTTGCGCAAAGAAAAAGAATAGAATCAAAATTATTATTTAATATCATTAAAGATTATGTTATTGCGTTACACGAATTTTGAATGTTCTCCACATCGCCTTTGTCATGAAATATTCGGAGTCTGTAGCGACAGGAATTTTTTTTTTCGGATCTTCGCGACGGCACGTCGTATTTGTTTGAATTCGAAATACATAAATTAATAATATAATTTATAAAAGAGCATGGTGTTTATCGATCTGGAATATTAATGAATATAATGTCAGTAAAAAGAAAACACATCTTGACAGTAAGAATGAAATTTACTAAAACTATACAAGAGAACTGCTCTTTATGACAAAGTTCGTATCGTCTTCCTGTAGATAGAAAAAGGACAACGATTCTGGATAAACCACATTGGGATGGAAAAAAACAGCAACTGGAACAAAATCCTCTGCTTGCTTCGGTATTTATCAGAACTGATATAATCACAACTCGGAAACATCAAGGTCTTCATTACAACCAATGAAATATAAAGACACAACGAAAAATGGCCCAAAAAAGATTATAAAGTGTTATCATATGCGGACATTCATACAATTAACAAACCATCAGTTAGAAATACAACTCAAGGAACCTATAATATAAGCTGTGAAAGTAATATGAGAACAGATACACACTTATATGCCCATAAACTAACCAATGTGATAAGATTAACAGCAACCACTTGACAGATGCTGGAAAATATATTATCGAAGAACAGGTAATCCTGATATCCAACGAAAAGAAACTGCAGCACTTGAATGAATGCAGTTAATTATGAAACAGATAATACATTAAAACTTTCAAAAAAATCATTTTATGAAAATTCCAGCAACAGAAAATTCGTACAAGAAGTTAGAGAATAGTCAACGTCAAATAGAATACTCAGACTAAACAAAAACAAGATTAAAATTAACGAATTGAAACAAAATATAATCAGAGAACTTGCTTAGTTAACTAATGCTTATATGAAAGACAGTCTACCTCTAATTCTTTTAAATGGCAAAAATAACCTAATGTAAATGAAGGTGGCAAACTATGCCATAGAAGATATTCCAGAGGACTTTAAATCAAATCTTAGGCCTTTTAAATGTAATAACATATGCGACTGCTACAGTAATATGCCCACTATCCATAACAAGTACATAAAATAGCTTGAAGCAACCCTAATGGAAATTAAGGATGCTAAAAGAAATCGCGGAAAACAGAGGAGAAATATCCATAATTGATTTAATAAGTAAGTTTGCCGAGGTGAAAACTTAGAAAGCAAGAAAAATGAAAAGAAAATATGAGATAACATCAATTGATAAGTTCTCCATAATAAAAGGAA
This sequence comes from Sepioteuthis lessoniana, assembly GCA_963585895.1. Taxonomy (NCBI): domain Eukaryota; kingdom Metazoa; phylum Mollusca; class Cephalopoda; order Myopsida; family Loliginidae; genus Sepioteuthis; species Sepioteuthis lessoniana. The sequence goes on from CAUZXS010004157.1 coordinate 16,594, forward strand.
TGCTGTAGCAAAAATCCGACTAAAAGCCTAGCGTATCTGAAGATATGAAAAACGAATAAAATTCTTTAGGCATCAAATATTTCAAAACAATCCAAAAACTTCTATCGAGAGGTAGGCAAACAGACAATAATTGTAAAGGAAATCCGCACGGTTGAAGAACTGAAATCATTTTTGGAGTAATACATGGAGCCATAAGAAATCATATAATTCAAATGCAAGGTGAATTGAAAATATAAAAGCTACTCATAAAAATTATCAACCTCAAATGTATGGAGGTATTACAACAGGAGAGTCTATAAATACACAAAAACACCAACATAAATCGTAGTCACCAGGAATAGATAAAGTAAAAAGGAAAATAACTAGCTCCACCTACTATCCTCTGCACATTATCTAACGACGAAACTTATCTAAGTAAACATTTAAAGCCCTGAAAAATATATGTTTGGCACACAGAAGAGTAACATACTGACAACCAAAAACAAAAGACAGAACAAAGTCAAAAACAGATTAACCAAAAGTAAGCCTTCACACAATGTACAAAATGATAACATTGTTTCGAAAGGAGAGAGAGAGACAGAGACAGAGAGAAAGAGAGTAGTCGAATTCATCGAATGTAAAGCGTCAACACTTTAGAACAAAATCCGTGCAAAAAAGAATCATATGGCCACAAAGATCAGTTCCTCATAAACAAAAGTATCATGAAGAACCGTCGAACCAAACAAGGTGTATGATTGTTTTGGTTCGGTTTGGTTTGGTTTTATGTCATATCAGTCATTATAGATTATCTAATACAAAATCCATTTTATATATTTAAACAGTTCTATTTCAAACAATTCAGTTTAGCATAAGTAGAGCTTTTGTTTACTCACAATTAAATGTCAAAACAGTTCTATTTTGAACAATTCACTTTAACATATGTACATTGAATTGATTTTGACAATTCAGTTTAGGATAAGTATCGTATAAATGCCAAACACTCCTATCAGGCCATAAGATAGGGCCCTATCATATGCTACCACTCCGGGTCAGAGTTGACCTGGGAACAAAGACAATAAAGAGGTTATCTGTATTCCCCAAAGCTCCTATATTACTGGAGCTTCACCACCAAATTATTTAGTGTCACGTCAGGACACTCGTTGGTGCAGGGTCTTATCCATCTGGAAAGATGCAGACGGTGTGGTCTGCAGCCCCAGCCGACTGGGCAATCTTAAAAAAGGGCAACAAAAAGCTTTTAATTGCGTACACCCCCGAATGCATTCAAGAAGTTCTAAAAATTTTAAAGATATTGCCAGTTATAATAACATTCCTAAACTACAATATGGAATGGGTGCATACTAACGTCAGATTAATCTCCACAAAATTTATGATCAAAACTAATAATCTGAACATTAACAATGAAATCTTCCAAAGAGACTCATTTGCCCGTCTTCAATTTGTTTGGCACTAAAACATTTCTCAATAGAGCTCAATAACACAGTCAATGCATATAAAACAACGACTAAAATAAACCACTTATTCTGTATAGACAATTCAAAGTTATATGCAAAAAATTATGAATCGAGGACTACATTAAAAAAAGGAAAAAAGCTAATTACACCAGCCAATAACATCATTGACAAAAGGACACACAGTATAACTGCAAAACCTACGAAAAAGAAATGGGAAAAATAACAACTGTATGCATATTTGAAGCGACAGAGGAAATCTCACACGAGAAGATCTCGACCTTGCTACGAATGGGAAACCTTAAAAGAAAAACTGAATCTCTTCTAATAGCAGCAAATAACAAAGCCATAATGACCAATTATACTGTGGTGAAAATTGATTATGCAGAACAGAATGTAGTAAACTAGCGCAAATGAGTATATGCACTGGCTGGAATCTTTCTTAGCGTATGAGACGCATAAAATTCACTGGGATTTTGAGAAACAAATTGATAACTTGATCTCTGTCCTTGAGTGAAAAAAACGAAAATGAAAAAAGACAATAACTTAGACCTTGGCAGAGATTTGAGAAAGCTGTGGAAAATGAGGGTGACGTTCATGCTAACTGTGATTGCTGAACTTAGAAAAACTCCGTTATACTCGGAAAGGGGATTGAAAGAGATGGAAATCGGAAGACAAATCTAAACTATCCAGACTACAGATTTGTTTAAATTGCCCAGAATTCTTAGAAGAAGGATTCTGTAGACATGGCGTCACTCTGACTTCCGTGAAAGACCACCAATTCATGCCGGTGTGACGAACTGATAACGATTGAATAATAATAATACCAATCCTGTCGAGTTTTCGCACTCGCATTAGATGATGGTTTTTCACTAGATTTTGAATCTCAGCAAGTTTCCCAAGTCTCCAGGATTCTTCTCAGTATTCTGGCCGATCTTAACAATGCTGTAGTTTTGATAGACTCGGCTGGTCCTCAAATTTACAATTCTTCCAGCTCCCTTACCAAGCTTTTAGGGACCCTCCAAGCGGACAAAGTACATTTAGTATCACTGTCACCTTCAATTTCCATAACATTTTAGTTCTCTGGCCAGGTCCAAGTAATTGTTTCTCTTTTCGTTTTCTTTGTCACTCTGTAGTCTTCCGTGATGGAAAACTCTACTAATAGGCAGAATCTCTTTTTTTTTGTCTTAATTACCTCTGGATCTGGTCGTCTGGCGAGGATTAGATTATTTGTTTGTTACTCAAAATCCAAGAATATTTTTGTGTCCCATTTTCCAGGACCGTTTCTGGTTTGTGCAATTACCATTTTGGTCGAATGGTCAAACTTAAATTCCATGTATATCCTAGAGATAATGGAGATAGAATAAATGAGTCAAGAAAAGAAGGTGGGTTATGACTTACCAACATTTAAAATAGCTTAAATATATCAATAGGATGATCTGAGGACTATATCAAAGAAAGCAAAGAAAGACAAATTATAGCGGCTAGTCACAGCACTGATAACATAACGATAAACAGAACACCAAATATTAGAAAAGAGAAATGCAAAGTAGTTTAGTCAAATTTCAATTTCTTGCACATTTCCCTGTGGATAATCTTCCTCGCTACTCGTGTCTAATTTTATATTCTTGTGGATCTTCTTCTTCTTCTTCTTCTTCTTCTTCTTCTTCTTCTTCTTCTCACTGTTATATTATTCATTGAGAGTTTTTCTTGCCAGGTCTAACTGACAGTTTTTCATTGGACGGCCTGTTCAAGTTTTAAGGAATCTTCTAATATCCTACACAAATTCAAAAGTGCTTTGGTTTTAATTCTTCTCTAATCTTCAGCTAATCGAATATCTTTTTCCAGGTTCTTGGGGAATGTTTGAAACGCCCCAATGACCATTAAATTTCCAGTCAACTTCATATTCGACAAATTTTTTAGTTCACTAACAAGACCAAAATACGAAGATTGTTTAATAAGTTTCCAGACTTTTTTTCGTATGGGCACTTTTATTGATAGTACACACATGAAACTAAGTCCCCTTCGAAGTAATCTCCTCCGGCTGCAATGCACTTGTACCGTTCCAACAACTTATGAAAGGCCCCATGGAAGTCCTTTTGTTTGGGCGTGTCAATGACCTTCGTCACAGCCTCTTTCCTCTACTCAATTGTCTCATAACGATAGCCTCTGAGGTTAGGGAATAACCAAAAATCACAGAGAGCAAGTTCTGGACTATAGAGAGGCTGAGGAGCTATCTTCATGTCCATCTTCGTCAAATAGTCTGTGACAAGGATGGAGTTATGGACTGGTGCATTGTCCTGATGGAAATGCCACTGACCCGATTTGAAGAGTGCTGGCTTCTTCCCTAGGAATCTCTTTCTGAACTCACTTAAAACCTCAACATAGAAACCCTAGCCCTAACCCTTTGGCCAATCAACTCTGTTCTGTTGAGTTGATTACTCCTCCCAAACCTCTCATCATCCCTCACAGACTCCCTTCCTTCCTTGAATCTCTTATGCCAATTAAAAACGGATGCTCGATTCATGCAAGATGGCCGAAAAGCAGTCTGAAGCTGTTCATGCGTTTCTGTGGCACTTTTTCCAAGTTTAAAAAATAATTTTATTGCATATCGTTCTTCTAAAGTGTCCTCACGTTCAGGTTGCTTTTTTGAAATTCACCAGCTGGGACAATCAGGCTTTAGCAGGGTGTATTCCAATTGCTGCTGTAGCTGTTGATTTGAAGCTGAAATCATAACAATTGATCAGTCAACTCATAAGATGTATAGCAATAAAATAGTGAATTTTCGAGCATCTACGACAATATTAAATGCCTGTACCAAAATGTCTGGAAACTTATTGAATGCGCCACGTATATAATAATAATAATAATAATAATAATAATAATTATTATTATTATTATTATTATTATTTACTCCTTTAGAGTTTTTCACATCAGTGTTAGCTGATGGCTTTTCACTGGATTTTGAGTGACAGCAAGTCTCCTTACGTCTCCAGGACTCGTCTCAGGATTAGGGCCGTTCTCAGCAATGCTGTCATTTGGATATTCTCTCCCCGTTCAACCAACTTCCTCCAGGCCTTTTAACAATCCTTTTGTTATTGTGCCAAAACCACCAATCACAATTGGTACAGTCGTCATTTTCATGTTCCACCGCTTTTTCAATTTTATAGCAAGCTCGAGGTACTTATCCTTCTTTTCACATTCCTTCACGGGGCAGCAAAGTCTCTTTTTCTTGTTGATTATTATAAGGTTTGGTCTTCTGACAGGGATTAGGTGATCCGTTTGTATATCAAAGTTTCATAGGAATTTATGTGTGTCATTTTCTAGGACAGGTGCTGTGTTGTGCATATACCATTTGTTAGTATGGTCGAATTTAAATTTCTTGCACATTTCCCAGTGGATCACCTTGCCGACCTTATCGTTTCTAGCCTTATACTCCTTCTGTGGTAATTTGCTGCATTCGCTTATTATGTGATTGATCGTTTTGTCTCTGACACCGCATAGCCTTATTTTACTGTTTTTTTGCGTCTTATCTATTCTCGCTTTGATATGATTGATCCTTATGGCATTGTCCTGTACTGCTATTAGGGGAGGTTTCCTTTTCTTAGCCAGGTCCAGGTTTTCTGGTGTGAAATGTTGTTTATTAATCGTTTAAAACGCCCATAGAGTTGTTTTTCTCCCATTTTCGTTTCCTAGTTGTTGTCGTCCTATCGTCTATCGTGTTGTCCGTTTCGGTTCTGATTTTCCTCCTTTGAGTTTTCCACATCAGCATTTACTGGTGTTTGAGTGACAGCTAGTCTCTTCAAGTAACCAGGACTCTTCTCAGTATTCTGACCGAACTTAATAATTACGTACTCTGGATGGTGTCCACATTTCCTTTTATTTTTAAGGCTTTTAATCCTTTGCACCAATCCTAACTTTATGTTCCTTAGTTTCTTTAGTTCTTTAGTTGGGTCTAGTGATTTATCTGTCTTTTCGCTTTCTTTTAATTCAACCCTGTGGTCTGCCGGGGCGGCAAAATCTTGTATTCGGCAGATTCTCTTCTTTTTTCTTTTTTGTTGACTATCAGTTGTTCTGGTCGTCTGGCTCAGATTAGGTGATGCGTTTTAAACTCAAAATCCCAGAGAATTATCTGCGTCGGATTCTCCAGGACGCATTCTGGGTTGTGTACATACCACTGATTCGTATGGTTAAATTTAAAATTCTTGCACAAATTTCCAGTTGATCACCTTCACTAAGTGATTTCTCGTCTTATACTCATTTTGTGCTAATTTGCTGAATTCACTTATAATGTAATAGAAAATGCTGGTTATTTTATGATAGAAACGGAACATTTCTATCACCACATGACCAACACTTACTATTTTGTTGCGTCGTATCTAATTTTGCATTAACATAGTTGGTCCTTATGGCGTTGTTTTGAACTGCTAACGATAGAAATTTATCTTATATACGTGAAAAATTCTGAAAATCAAGGAATTTTTGTGTATAAAGGTTTTGGTATTCAATGTGGGTTTTGCTTTGGTCATGGCTTTGATCAAGATGTCTAATTTATTTCTGTATTTTCTGCATATACAATTTGAACAATTATTTGTTGAACTTCTGCATGACTTTAAAAGGATGAAGATAGTTTTATTTATCTCTACCATTTTCTTTTCTTATCAATGTCCAAGTTTTCCTGTGTGAAATTTCACTTGTCTTTCGCTTGAAATACCCATAGATTTGTTTTTTTTTCCCAATTTTATTTCCTAGCTATTACTGTTCTGTTGATCCTTACGTTATATGTGATGTTCCGAGTCGCTGTAATTAGTCTTTGTTTTCTCTTTTTATGTAGTCTTCTAGTCGATGTATCAGAGTATCTTGAAGGCTGGCGAATGCTCTTTCCCCTTCTTTTCTTGACATATATAGTCTGTCTACGTAATCTTCATATATATTCATGTATATTTATATATTTAAAAATGCAAAACACAAAAACCTTGGGGAAAATTTGTATTACAAGAAAAAGCTGGCCATTTAGTTGGGGAATAAGCGTTTGTTGTTTTAATTACAAATTTTACCCTATGTTTTTTGTATTTTGCATTTTTAAACATCATTCGTTGACTTAACATCACTAATATCACCCCACATGGTTGTGATGATTGTTCAGTAGAAACGAAACGCTATTGTGTCGACTTTCACTTGGATTACCTTGTTATCAATTTTTCTCTACATACATAGTGATATTATGTATGTATATATATTTTCATATATGTACATATACATTAATACACACACACACACACACACACATATATATATATATATATATGTATATGTATATATGTTGGAACAGAAGAAGTCCTGTTACAATTTTTTAGGACATTTTGATTCATATCAATGCTCTTAAGAGCATGGAAATAAATATATAATCCTAATATGACCGAATATCGTTTTTTTCTCGAAAGCTGTATATATATATATATATATATATATATATATATATATATGTATGTATGTATGTATATATACATACATACATATATATATATATATATATATAGCTTTTAATATGAAACTTTTGCTTAAAAGATTAAGAATAATACAGCATAGACACAAAAATAAAATAATGTAAAAGAACATGCGATAATTTTTCATAATTTTTGTATTAACATTTATGTGAATTCCAAAAAATGTTTTCCAGTTTAAATCAGTGAATATCTTTTGTAAACTGATATCACGTTTGAATTTTCTTTTGACAATAATGTTATGTTCGATTCAGGTGACTCTTGTTACAACAATAACATTTTTTTTATTTCTCAGAAGTGAACCATACTATCAAAGTCGATTGATTGTGTTCAAGATGATATATAAACCCATTGTGTTCTAGATGTAACAGCAGTAAATGACGGCTTGATAATAAGTAAAGATTAAATAGCTTAAGAGTGAAGTAGTCTAGAATTCCATTGTTATCTCCGTTTGTAAGAGAAATTGCTTCTTGGAAAAATAACGCACAGTGCAAGAGAGAACCTTCACAATTATCATTCACTAAGAATAGAGGTCGTTTTATTATGAACTGATCATTTCAAGTATTCAAAGATACCTTTTTTCTTCTGATAAAATGAAAAGTATTAATTGTTCATATATAATAATAAAACAATAAAAGCAGAAAGTAATAACAGCATTTTTAACCTTTATGCAAATCAGATTTCATATACTGTGATAATGCCTTGTATTAATGCATATGAATCAAGTTGCACGTTGATTATGATAATGATTTAGCATGATGTTTTAATGCTTTCAGCATGCCCAAGCACGCGCAGGAATTCCCATTTATTCGCACACACACACACACACACACACACACATACACACACACACACACACATTTAAAATATGGGCATCTCTTACTACCGTATTTACCACTACGTGATGACTAAAATTATCAAAAATACGTAATCAACCAATGATTAAAAATGTTAAAATATGTTCTAAAATTCAAGAATGAAAATTCTTAAAATTTAGCTTACGAATTTCTGTCATCTACGCCATAAAAAGAAACTGGAATGCGTACCTGAAAATAGAGTAAACAAAAGTTAGACACATCAAAATAGATTTCTATTGCATTTATTCCAACTCTCCTATAGCCACACACACTCACACACGCATATTGCTCGCTTATCGTCACGGTTTTCCTTTCAGAAAATGGAATCAAGGATACGAGTTCAAATCGTGGAAAGCGTTGTGCTATGGGCAGATAGTAGAATAGGTCGTTTGTTTTAGTCCAGGAGAAGGAACACACAGAATAAAAACCAACTTTATTCCATTGTCAAATGGCAAGTGTTTTGTGTATTTACATACACGCATAGTTATAAATTTAAGGGATTTTAAACTTATTTGTATATTATAAACAACATTGTAAGTTTTACGGAGATATTTCTTATTGAGACTATTTTTCTTGATACGTTTTTACGTTTCCTATGTACTTCTCTCCCCTTAATAATCACTGTAATACATAACAATACCTGATGATTACGATTACGTGAAACTATTCATCTGAGTATGTTGTTTTAATTGTTGTATTTATGATTAAGATAGATAGATAGATAGATAGATAGATAGATAGATTTTAAATAATACTAGAAGACCCGTTTACTGATTGGGTTTCCGCTGCATTAGCAACTTTATATCAAGAATTTGGATGATTAAAAGTTCCCTCAATTAGAAAGAAGGCTCTCAAAATGAGATCAGAAAAATAACAGGTACAAACGAGACAACAGTGCTGTTAAAATCAACTAAAATATATAAAAGAATCCACGGAATTCGAGATGACTTGTGCTCTCCCAGACCCTGCACAATTCTTAATTGCGTTTTGTGGTTTTAATTTTTGTGCTATACTATTTAATAAATATATAGGTAGATATGAGCAGATGAAAAGTGATAAAATAGATAGATAGATAGATAGATAGATAGATATTCTACCTTGAATATGTTGATATTCTTTCTGGAATAAACAAGAATGGTCGTTTAAAACTTATTATAGAAAGATTTTGCGTTTACGGCATACTTGATCCTATACTATTCCCCTGTATCCAAACAGCAGTGATCGATTCAGCTGTTAAAGAAAAAAACTATTGATTGCTAGTCATTCTTTATCAGTCGGCCAGGCGTCTTGTTTATAGCTTACAGAAGAAGGTGTCGTTGAACTACTGCAATCAATTCCATCTGCAACCGCTTCTTCAAGTTTCTCAATGCAAGCTGCAATGTCTACAAAATAATGTGTACTGTCCAATTTTGAACCTAATATAATGGCTGACACTTCTTTAATTCATTATTCATATTTGGCAAGAAATTATTTAAAGAATGTTTCCGTTTTTTACTTTTCATTTTCTCACTATTCCACGATTGTTAGGAAACAGCATAGATCGTGGGGGAATACCAGACTCAAGTTTATAATGATTAATTAAGCTAAACATTTTAAATAATACTATATTATCCGTGAACTTATTGGGTTTCTTCACCCAGTCGGTGGGGCATAAAATAAGCTGATTATATTCTCTCTCTCTCTCTCTCTCTATATATATATATATATATGTGTGTGTGTGTGTGTGTGTGTGTGTGTGTGTATCAGAATTTGACACTCAATGAAGCTTAAGAGGTTAATTTGGCATAAAACACAACCATCACCAACCTAAAAATATGCGTTTACGAATCATATATGTAATATATGTGTAAAAAGGCTCTGGCATTAAATAACCTATAGAGGTTGATATACTATTAAATCCAACAAACCAAACCTCGAAATCCAAGTAATTATAACCGTTACGCTACAGGAACTCCCCTCGCAAAATAGATGTCCTGAATATATGAAAAATATTTAGTTTATCATACATACAATAAATATAAATGTTAGTTGGGTTTTATGGCCTATCAACCCTGGGTGGTTATTTGATGCCAAATCTTTTTTATAAGTATACTAAATATCAATTGAAGAAAAATGTTTCTTGGCAACGTTTTTAAACAAGCCGTCACTCGTTACTTAATACACTGTTTAATGGTTTCAAGTAATCGTAACACTAATTATTCTATTTGGAATTAATTATTTGTTCGCAAACTTTTAAATGTTTTCATAGATTATGATGTAACACTAATTATTCTTAATATTTGTTTTTTGTTAGCGCACAGTTTTCAAGTATTGTTATTTAAGTATTGTTTGCGCACAGTGTTCAAGTATTGTTATTTAACCCTAACAATTCTATTCTGTATCAGTCATTTATTTTCATAGGGTTTAATAGTTCTCTTTGACCCATAGATTGCTCTCTGACAACTGTTACAACTCCGACTTGAACGGAAACAAAGTAATGTCAATGAAGCCTCATGATCAGATACAGTTTAGCGCGAGACCTGAGATACTCGTAGCAAGTTATCTGACCCCTTTGCAGAAATGCAGTCCATGTATTCGACTGGGCTAATAATTACGAAGACAATATATCTAAAAATATTAATAATTATTAAATTCTTTCAGTTGTCTTCATTTTCACGCTATTTTTTTTCTTTCCTGTCTCTCAGTCAGTCTTGCACTTTTTTATCGCTCAGTGGGTTCTGTTCCTTCAACTTTTATTATAACCATCTACTTTTATCTATCCCCAACATTACCGACAAAAATAATTTCTCCTTTTTAAAACCAGATTCTTTGTTGATAATAATGAAACTTTAGACTAAAATTAGTTAGAAAATTTATCTTTTTAAACATTTAAAAAATACTAGACAATCCGTGAACTCGTTGTTTTTTCCGTTGGAACAGTGCACTAAGGTGATATTGGTTATTCTGTTTTAGAATAAATGAGGGATTCTAATTAGCGTTTCATTGTCACATCGTATATATCGAGAATTCGAACGATTAAAAATGTCGATTAGTGTGAACAGAAAACCTAGTATTGAAAATGCAAAGGAGATATTTTGTCTATTCATATCTATCTATCTATCTATCTATCTCAGTTTTTCACGCATGAGTCAACGTGGCATAAAGTGCTGAACTGCCGTCTTGAAGTAAGTGTGTTCGAACTCAAGTCGTGCGATTTCTTTCCCGTTGGGACCAAAGATACCAAACGAAAATCTATATCAGTTTGTTCATATCTCGATAAATAGAAAAATATGAACGGACATTGATAAATAGATAATGAGCTGTAGTTATAGATAGATATTAGTTATATTGAAATAATCTATAGATATGAATTTTATAGTTATTATAGTGATGAAAATAAAAGGGTTATGTATTCATTTTAAAATGGTTTTTGGTATGTACCATATTATTTTTACTCCAATTTCTTCGATGTGATCTTCACTTCCTTGTCTCTGCCCAATATGATAGTTGTCGTATCTAGATCATCGTATTACACCCATACTAAAAGGTGTTCTCAGTGATATCTAGTGGCGGGTGTAGTTTTCCTTTATTTTCGGTCTTTTTTTTTTGGAAAAAGGTGGTGGGGATATGCCGTCTCACTTTTAAACTATATATAAAATTTACAAAACTACGTTTCGTTTAGCATACGACCAAATGTATGTTGCCACTGGAGAGGATCAAACTCACAAATATTAGTTAGCCAAATCACTGTGGTATAAACATGAGCAGGCAGCAAAATGCAATGGTCTCTACATGATAAAATACAGTCCATGTGTTTGATATAAAATGAAGCCATCTTTACATTAAATGCCAGGCCAATGGAATTAATAGATTAGTTCACATACATCGGTAGTAATATCTCGTCTACTAAAACTGATTACAACTTAGCACATGAAAGGTATGGACTGCTATTGACAAGTTATGAAACATTTGGAAATCTGGTTTCTTTGCAAAAGTAAAATGGGAAATCTTCCAAGCTGTAGCTGGGTCAGTAATACTGTATGGATGCACCACATGGATCTTACCGAAACACTTAGAAATAAACGTTATAGGAACTGCACCAAAATTGTCTTGTCTTGAACACATCCTGGAAGCAGCACCCTCCAAAACAAAGCTGTACGGCGATTTGCCTCTCATCTCATTAAATTCCCAAGAGGAGCAAGACATACCGCGCATTGGAACATTATCATCAAGTGTCATTTAGTGTCATACCCAGTTGGAGGACAGTTCCTATCCCTCTGGTGAGTAGACAGTCAACGTAGTCTAAGCTCCTCCGGAAGTATGGGCATTAATCAATGGCAAATAGACTATGAATAGTCGCTGTAATAAACCTTTTATTATTGATTTCAGAAAATATATCTCTATGTTCAAAATAAATCTTTATATTGTACAGTAAAGTACAATGAAATATCTGCATTACGAATTAAATTCATTTTTACATGTATATAAGGTGGTTAATGAGTTGCGTTCGTAGTAGGGAGTAAGAAGTTTGAGCCTTCTTTTTCTTCCTTGAACATGATCATATAAGATATTAACTTATCGTTGACACAGGATTATTAGGCGAAGAGAGATAAAATTATTGTTATCAGTAAATTCCCACAAATATGCTCTAGCTCGTATAACAACACAGGATATTTATAAAAGAAATAATTTTACGCTTATCAAAAGTTTATACTGCAATAATAATAGCACAATTAGCGTAACGGTTATCGTCGAAGGAAATGCTATCAGGGACTCGAATCCAAATACTGAACGAGGCTGATTACCTTTCACTTTGCGCTAAACTTCTCGGAACAGCCATGAATCGATTTTTGTCTAAGCTATTTGTAAACAGTTGAGGAGATTGTGTTCTTTTCCCTAGTAAAGCAAACAGTTTAAGAGAAGAAAAACTTTGGTTTAAGCCAGTTTTACTCTGCTGAAAAATGACCTTGTGTCAAATCCTGCCCGTGGAGGAAGGATTTGGTAAATACATGTTAGCATTTATAACTCCTTGACAGCAATCTCTCTTACTGCGAACAACTTTACAGACATCAAATGTAATAAGGAGCCAACCACCAACCTGACAGTATAGAGATATGAGAGTTCCCTCAGGATCAGTCATGAACAAACCATTCAACTATATCTAGTTTACCTACTCAGGCAAACTGCTATTGCCTTAATTAATCTGTACAGAGTTAAGGAGCCGATCATTATCGGTGTTTTCATTTCAACAGATATAGGAATTATATTTTTTCAAAGGGAAAGCAACGATTTATATGCATTTACTATCCACCCCTACCCACATGAACAAGATGAGATACGAGGTCAACGTTTAAGTAGAGTTTTACAATTCTGAATTAAGAGTTTTATTTCTCTTAGGCCCGTTGCCATACTAAGGTTAAAGAACCCAGTGTGCCCGACTATTTACTTACAGCTGGAAGGAGAAGAATTTGATGCGTACCTTTTCTCAGAGTATTAGTGCTATATGAAATGCACACAGCTTAGTCAGAGATTTATACTCTTATCGCCATGTCCATTCCCCACGATGATAACCATTACAATACGTGTGCCCAAAAGAAACAGTCTGTATATACATCAAAAACTTATGGACAGACTGACAACTACCACTCTCATATACATATAAATTTAACATGATTGCTCCATCTGAGCAGTTGATTACCTTTTCCTGATCTTCCAGCACAGTCGGGTTAGACACCATCACTTCGACTATATCCTCTCATATGACTTTTTAAACTAACAGTAGTTTGGCCCACCTTGAAACAGGCAAATGAAGTGGATACTGTAGATGCTAAGTGATTCGGTTCTTGCAGAAGGTTTTTGTGCACCGCTATATGCCTTTTTAATTCAAAGACGTGCTTTCAAGCCTAGTACATACATACATACATACATAAGATGTATGTCTGGTGTGAAACTGTGGAGAAAATATTAGCAAATTACTGTGGGAGGTAATTATTAACGTACGTTCCATTTGCTCTGGGTACTCAACAGATTTTTGTAGCCCGTGTTATGAATATCTTCAAAATAAATATACAGAGGCTGTCTCATTAGAGAGATGGCTAAAGGGTTAATAATCGAAAACACAGCAAGAGTGTTTCTTCCCCCCAAATGTGTCGATATTTTTCGTTTATCCAAGACCGAGTTAAGGTTAGTAAATGACAGATTATATTGAGACGCAATCTGAAGTGCACAGCACGCATATCTATCATTCGAACTATCGATTGAGATTGCCTGCTTCATCGCTGGTAGTGATCGAAAAAAGTGAAAGAAAAGGGGATTGATTTTAATGATATGCCAAGCTGTGTTGGATTATTTGTTTTACTGTCTCATCAAAATAATTTGCAAAAATATCTGCTTCGACGTAATCAGGTGAAGGGAAAAATAATAATATTAATAATAATAAAGAGAAGTGTCCTGCCGGCTTGATGAGAATTGCTGTCACTCAGACACTATTAAAAAAAAAACATCAGCAAACGCTAGTGAGGAAAACTCGAAAAGAGTAATGATAATATTAATAATAATAATTCGTGATCCACTGGGAATTGTGCAAAAAAATTAAATTTTACCACATGAACAAATGGTATATGCACTACCCAGCATCTGTCCTGGAAAATGAGACACTCACTCATATAATAAGCAACAAGAAGAAGAGAACTTGAAAAATTGTGGACTTTGCTGTGCTGGCTCATCAGAGAGTAAAACTGAAAGAAAGTGAAAAAATGGATAAGTACCTCGACCTTACTAGTTAATAGAAAAAATTGTTGAACATGAAAGTGAGGTTTATACCAATGCTAATTGGTGTTCTTGGTACAGTCACTGAAGGATTAATAAAGGGATTAGAAGACTTAGAAATCACAGGACGATTGGAGACCATCTAAACTACTGCATTATTGAGAACAGCCATAATATTGAGAATAGTCCTGGAGACTTCAAGATACTTGCTGTTACTCAAACTACAGTGAAAGACCATCAGCTTACGCTGATGAGAAAAACTCTCAAGGAGTAAATAATAATAATGATAATAATAAGTGAGAAAATATCAACTTACCCGAATGAGATTACGTCTTGAAAAAACTTTGCGGGTAAAATCTCATCAAAGGGATAAACACCTGGGCTGTCCCACTTCTAAGATACTAGTGATCATTCTTAAAATGGACAAAGGAGAAACTTAGAAAAATAGATCACAAGACAAGTTGATGACGATACAATACAAAAGGTCTTAAATCCGAGGGATGATAGATTATATATATATATATATATATATATATATATATATATATATATGTACCAATAAAAGGAGGAAGATAATTCACCACACTGAAGAAGGCGTAGATGCATCAATACGAGACTAAATTAGAAAAAGTGAAGAAATACTAATTCCATCGGGCATTAACAGCACTGACAACATAAGGAAAAACAGAACAGCAATAACAATAGGAAATAGAAATGGCAAGAAAAACAAATGTTCGGATATTTCAAGCGACAACCTATCGAAATTTAACACGAAAAGACGTAGACATATTCCAAGAAAAGGAAACCTTAAGGGAGAAATTGAATCTTTTCTGATTGTAACACAAAACAAAAACGCCATAAAGACCAATTATTTTAAAGCGAAAATTGATAAAACTCAATAGATTAGCAAGTACAGATTACGTGGTGACAAAGATGAAACGATTAATAACATTCAAAACGAATGTTACAAACAAGAGCAAAATAAGACTAAACACGACTGGATAAGCAATGTAATATACTGAGAATTGTGAAAGAACCTGAAAATTTGACCATACAAGCAAATGGAACATGCACAAAGCAGAATCCGCTCTAGACTATGAGACAAACCAATCACTTACTCCCGGTCAGAAAACTAGAATTATTGATGATTAACAGAAGAAGTAAAATATCTTGCCGTATCAAGGACTTGTCATTCCCGAGGAACTCAGAGCGATAATCAAAGAAAGTGAAAAGAGAGACAAATGGCTTGATATTACCTGGGAACTAAGAAATCTGTGGAACATGAGGGTGACGGTGATACCAATTGTAGTTGGCTCCCTTGAAACGGTCTCCAAAAGCTGAGAAAGTAGAGTGGAAGAGTTAGAAATCGAAGGACGAATCGGGACACTATCCAGACTAAAGCATGGTTGAGATCGGCCAGGATACTGAGAAGAGTCCTGGAAACATGAGGGGACTCATTGCCGCTCAAACTCCAGTGAAAGAGTGGAGACTATCCAAACAACAGCATTATTGAAGACGGCCAAAATACTGAGAAGAGTCCTGGAGACTTGAGGAGACTTGCTGTCACTCATCTCCAGTGAAAGACCATCGGCTAACGCTGATGTGAAAAACTCTGAGTAAATATTAATAGTAATAATAATGAAACGATCAATCACATAATAAGTGAATGCAGCAAATTAGCGCAGAAGGAATATAAAACTAGGCATGATTGGGTCGGCAAATGATCCATTGGATGTGAAAGCAATTTAAATTTGACAATAAAAACAAATGGCATATGCACAACCCAGCACCTGACACACATAAACGCCTATGGGACTTCGGCATACACACAGATCACCTAATATTGGCCAGAAGACCAGACTTAATCAACAAAACAAGAGAACTCGCAAAATAGTCGACTTTGCTGTCCCGGCTGACCACATGATAAAACTGAAAAAATGTGAAAAGAAGGATAAGTACCTCGTTCGTGCTAGGGAATTGAAAAAAAATGTGGAACATGCAGGTGACAATTATACCAATTGTAATTGGTGCGTTTGGAACAGTAACTAAAGGATTACTAAAGGGACTGGAGGACTTGGAAGTTGGCGGACGGGTGGAGAACATCCAAACGACAGCATTATTGAGAACGGCCGGAATACTGAGAAGAGTCCTGGAGACTTGAGGAGACTTGCTGTCACTCAGACTCCAGTGAAAAACCATTGGCTAACGCTGATATGAAAAGCTTTAATCAGTGGTGAATAATAATAATAATAATAATAATAATAATAATAATAATAATAATAATGAAAAGAAGAAGAACAAGAAGAAAAAGAAGAAAACAACAATGGCAAGAAAAATAAGAATATTTATATAAAAAATGCAACAAATTAGGACACCAATATATATTGTATTTTAACGTATCCACATTTATATATTCCATACATAAAAAAAATGATATAAATGATTTTATACATATATAGCAAAAAAAAATTGCAATGACCTTTCTGGTCCAAAGTATCATCTCTACATTAAGAAACCTCAGCAGTTTCTGATAATATTACAAAGCATGGTTAGCAGTCCATCACAACCTGGGAATTAATTATAGAAATGACTGCATCGTGTGTTATTCTCATGCATGTAACTATTTCGATTTGTTTTGTCAAATTAGCTACATTGTCTTCAGTTTCAGCGCACAAATTTTATAGACGTATTAGAGAGGAACATTACGTGGGATTTCTCTGTCGGTACTTAGCAAAAATTATATAAATCTGAACTTGGTGGATGAATTTGTTTAAAACTCAAATTGTCCAAGATTTATTAAGCTTAGACCAGCCATTTATATTAAAGGCGAATCTTTTTGGGTGTGTCCAAGCATAAGCATACTTGTGACACAATAAACTCTCCTGCTCCTGGATGCGCATCGATGGAATAATGCACATACGTGTACATGCGAACGATATGAGCATGTGTGTGTATAGGCTAGTACAGATGCATGTATAACCGAATCTGTATGGGTGTGTTGGTATCGGAAGCGTATATATATATATATATATATATATGTGTGTGTGTGTGTGTGTGCATTGATTAGTATGCATAGTAATATAGCTCAACAAGTTAGGAAGGTCGGTAGATTTCTATTGGTGAGATCATCATCATCATCATGTCGTGTTGGTAGCACGGATATCCCTGACCCTCTCTCGCCACTTTTCCCTATCGTTCATCGCCTCAGGCAGGTCTTCTGGACAACATCCTGTATCCTCACATAGTTGTTGAATGTATGTTCATGCTTGACGTCCTGCTTGTGCACGGCCATGTGTGGGGGTCCATAGGAGTACATCACTTATGAGTTCGTCCCTGCTTCTCCAGCAGTGTCCTGCATGTCTTTTTCGTGTAACTTGAATAGTTTTCGTGATAGGAGGCAGGTGGCCGTACAGTTGGTGTCTTGTTGGGTGTTGCCGCCAGGACTTGTTCAAGATTGCTCGCAGCATTCTTGTGTAATTGCTTCTTCTCCAGCCGTTTCGTTAGAGTCCATGTAGTGCATCCATATAGCAGTATCGATGCGACCGCTGCCTGGAAGAAACTGCGTTTCATTTTATCGGTTAGGTGTGATTTCCATATAATCGATAGCCTATTGATATAATAGAAATATAAAGATTCTTATGATGGGGAAGATAGAGTAATTTATTAATGTCTATCTTAAACAGCAGTTTTTAGCGCTAGTAGGGTCACTAGACAAGTGTGTCATTTTATAAGTACATTAGTTTTGGGGAAGTCCACGCTAGATGTATGAATGTTCCTTTTTTTCCCGCCAGCAAAAGCGCCTAATGTATTCAAGGAAGAAATTGTGAGATTTGGAAAGGAACTGCTTGAGCTTGGCCGAATTCTCTTCCTCTATCCAGTGGTCGATCAGAACGTAGACATGAAAGCTAGAAGCTGACCGTAGTAATTTCCATTTACAGTTTATGAAACTGAATCAAGATCAACAATTCCCCGATTTTGGACTCAATTTCACTCTCTTTCTTTTTAGTCGTTATTGAATTAATTTTATCGAAATCTGATCACAGTTTATCTCGCTTTGGCTCATTTTTCTAGCCAGCAAGGCGCAAAAAAGCGAATCTCAGAATAGCACATGGACATATACATTGTCATGTTATCGTAGTTATCTCATCGATTTCGGCTTGGCGGAAACGAACAAAACAGTGAACAATAAACATATACGCTACATTTTGATGTATTCAAAATAATGACAGTACCAGTAACTGTGAGGGATGTAGTGAAAATAATGCATTCCATTTAATTCACGGAAAATAGAATAAATACAGACAGCAAGTCCCTAGTTACCAACTGTTTTTCTTCTACATTCACACAACGAGTGGCTTTGCGTTACCACATTAAACTTACAACAATAAAATAACGAATCGGCTAACTGAAGAAGTTACCTATCTCTCTCAGCCTGTCTGTCTGTCTGTCTCTCGCTCTGTCGGCTGGGTTGTAGAATACACTGACTTCTTCCCTGCAGAGGGGTAAGACTTCCCCAACAAAAGTCCTGGATATGATACGAAACAATTTGAGGGTGAGGCTTCAGTAATGATGGAGCCTTGGGGAATGTGGTGTATCCCTTCATTTCCATCGCTCCATGGTCGACTCTGTCTCGGGATGGTAGTACCTGATAGGTTCCTCTCTATGAGTCAAATATAACGAAACTATGTACTTATGCTAAACTGAATTGGTTTAAAAAGGACTGTTTTGACATTTGAACTGCGTACTTAGACTAAACTGAAGGGCTTGAAATATAACGGTTTTTTGTCATTGAAACTCTACTTAAGCTAAACTTAATTGTTTGAAATAGAACTGTTCTGACATCTTACTGAGTGGAAACAAAAATACTTATACTATAGTGAATAGTTTAAATTAGAAGTATTAGACTCAACTGAATAGCTTGAAATAGAAGTGTTTTGACAATTAAACTATGTACTTATGCTCAACTATATTGTTTTAAACAGAACTATTTCTTTGTATAAAAATTGATTTGGCATTAAATAACCTACAAATGTTGATATGACATAAAACCTAAACAAAGAAACCTCTCTCTCTCTCTCTCTCTCTCAGTCTTTATACATATATATATATATATATATATATAACCCCACAGCCACTTGAAGGATGTAACAGAAGGACAACTTTTAAGTAGATTAATGTATGTTTGAATTCAGAGTTTGCGTTCTCTTAGATTGGTTGCTGAACCTAGGCTAAAGATCCCACCTTCTCGACTATCTACAATTAAATAATGGGGAAGAACACATTCATTCACACATTTCCCAAGGGAACAGGTGTTAAGTGAAACATATACAGACTAGACAAGGTTTGGTTTGGTTTTATGGTATATCAACCATTATACTTCATTTAATGCCAAATCATCTTTATACGTATTTATTAAATATATATGATTTGCAAACACATTTTGTTGATAACATTTTTAAACAAGACTAAGCTCACTATGGTGTACACAGTTAAACGATATAAGTATTGGTATGCGTCACCAATCATTCACTTAAATATCAGTCATTTGCTATTACACAATTTTTGCATAAATCATTTGTTTGCACTCAGTTTAAAAGTCAGTTCTATTTGACCCATGGATAGGATACTTTTAGATGCTACCACTGCGGATTGAACTTGAGTCACCAATTCCATTTCTTACGATAAAAACTGTTCCACTAAACGCGCCTCCTATATATATATATATATATATATATATATATATATATATATATATATATAGCATTCCTCATTTATTTGCTTACTTTAATACTTAGCAAAAGTCTCTGGGTCTAATGGAGCAATCATGAAACTTGGTGTTGGTTTATCCAAGTAGCAAGTAAAAAATCTATGAAGTTAGCATTCCATTGATGAACACCAAATTTTTACCTGTGTGATAGATAGATAGATCCTCTAAATTATATACTACTACCTAATAGAGCATTATGGACATACTTGATAAGTGGAAATACACTATCTGAAAATGTCTGTCATATTTATCCAGGTCTGTATTAATAACAGACGTCAGGCTAGATACACACATTTTAATGAGGTACAAATTCTTTAATTTCTATATTAGCATTTTACTTGATAATGTGAGCCAACTTTTTTTCGAAGTATGACTTGAGATTCTTCGTTGAACGAATCTCTTAAAATCTAAATCAAATAAACGAAAACGCATGCATGTGAAGAATATCTTCCTCGTCTCTTGAAGAAGAAACTGTAAAACAAAATATGCCTTAAGATATTTACATTTTAACACGCAGGTGTTTGTGTATGCGTGTGTTCGGACGTGCTCAGTAGAAATGTTTAGTGTTGCTTTCTAATTTTTATGATTACAGATTCTAACACATTCATTTGCCTTCAAAACAAATGCATATATATATATATATATATATATATATATATATATATATATATATATATATATATATATATAATTTATTATATATATATACAATTTATTGTATATATATATACCAGGCTCAATGAAAAAGTTCTAAACCTTAACCTGGTCTTAGATTTGCTGCACATATCTAACTTTTTAATGGGTCTCAACTGCAAAAAATTTGAACAGAAATCTGATAAAGTTTTTTTTCTAGTTTTATGTGGTAGTGTTTGGCCGCAACAAAAAAAATGTTCAGCTTCGGCTATTCTTCTCGTGTGAAGATTAACACTTTTTGAACGACACACATAGACACACACACACACATGTATACACATACACACACACACACACACACACACACACACGCACGCACTCACCCACCCACACACACACACACACCGAAGCACACATACGCACACATATGTATATAATTTACCTATCACAACCAGTATGCATATATATAGAGATATGCAAGGCGTGATTGGCAAATTGTCATCACTTTAGATGATTTATTTCGTGCATGAGCCTTGTATTTCTTGTTTATTCTTCATTTTCAGATTATTTTTATGGAACACTTTAAGTTAGGAACAATACAAACATTTTAGGGTCCTTGGGTACAAAACTGACGAAAATCGAGACGATTCCAAAATAGGTAGAAGATTTCAATGGTGATAACGGAGACAAGGCAGCCCGGAACTCTGACTCTGATCGCTTTGGTGAGAGAAGAACTTTCAAATTTGTTGCCAGTATCTAGGCAATGTTTAACAACGATTTCAGAAATATAATCTGGGCAATAGCCAGGGACATAGGAGTGTCGGATTTTTTTTTTTATCAAGCAGGCAGTAAATGAATACATTTGATATTTCTCATAAAAGATGGAGATGACTTATTTTATCCAAGGCCATGAAAGATAAGAAGAAAGATTGCGCTGCAAAGCTTTCGAAGAAACTCAAATATCCTGTTCAACTGAATGGTCATTGTTCTTTTTCAGATGAGAAATATTCTGCAGGATCAGATGATAAATTCAAAGAACAGCAGCTGATTTACTCCGTCCCTACATGATTCAACGATATTGATCAAAACTAATCGTTCAGTTTACATCAGTGTTTGGAGTGGTCATTAGCACAGTTGACGTTATACCTTCAGTCATCTGTGGGGTGTCCTCGTGGTGTAATGTTTAAAGCGATGAACTGCGGAATCGTAGTACGCGAGTTCGTACTCCAGTCGCGCTATTATGTTCACTTTCGGGCAAATACCCTTGGGAAAGGTATGAACCCCCTTATTCTCCCTCCAGCTATGGGTAAATAGTAGGACGGACTAGGTTCTTCAGCCTTGTTGAGGCAACTAGTCTAGGAGAAGGAAAACTCTGAATTCAAACCTGTTAAACTCCGCTTAAAAATTGACCTTGTGTCATATCCTGCCCGAGCGGAGGGGTTGGTAAATAGTACCTTCAGTCATCTTCCCATATGGACTTGAACAGAACACGAAGGCCTAAATGAAATATCGAGTGGAGACAGTGTGGTTCTGATTTGAGATGGTGGAAATTAGAAGACACTATGTCTGGCAAAAGGACACTGCAACATTTCACACAAACAGAAGAACCCAGTCTTGTTTGTGAGAAACTTTTTGCGGCAATATCACTCAAAATATTTGGCCAACTAACTTGCCAGATTGCACTCAATTTGATTATCACAGGTGAATTAAGGTTTAGCGAAAAACTCTATGCAACACCAAAGACGGATTGAACGGAAAGAAAACGTAACAATTTAAACAAAGAGGCCGTCAAGAAAAGCTGGCCAAAATTTCGAAATATTATGAAGACTGTGGTTGAAGCTTATGGCAGTACTTTCATGTAAATTTAATCTATAATAGTAGAAGATATTTTCTTATAATTTCGTTATATATATATATATATGATAAAAAATGATGTCAACGTCATTTTCATTTTTGCAGATATTCAAAATCGATCCCTGAATAAATTGATATATGCACACACACACACACACACACACACACACACACACACACACACACATATATATATACAAACACACATACACTAACACATTTATATGCATCGAGATATACTGAAAAAAACTCAAATATACACAAATATTCTCTCTCACACACACAAACACACACACACACACACACACATACACACACACACACACACACATACATATATATATACATAGTCTGTTTCAAAACTGTTGAGACGATGCAGTGATATTTCATATTTTCCTGGTTGATTTTATTCTTTTTTTCATTGTAGATTCTTCCTGAATCACACTTAAAATTCTTACTGGAAAGTAATTAACTTTTTTGATATAATTGAGCAAATATAGCAAAATCATGTCTTGTATTCTTCAATAAAGAAACAGGATTAAACTCAATTACTAAACAGGAGTCAGATTCTCAAGTTGTTCAAGAACTTTGAAGCTTGTTGCACTTGTGATGATCGTAAAGCAACTGTGTTCTAACCTTTGTGGTTTCCGATAAGAAACGGAGCATCAAAGAATGTCAAAACTCTTCAAGAGTTTGTCAGCCAGAGTCCATTTAGATCTCTGCGGTGGAGAAGCCTAGAACTTGGAATCTTTGTAGTTTCTTTAATTTAGTGCATTCTGATTAAGGATCTCCAACTTTATTCTAACAGGGTTCAGGTCAAGCACCAACTGAATAAGGACGATATAGAAAGAAAGTAACCATATTTAAGTGGTTTTCTCAAATGATCTACGATGACGAGGAATTCTTGAAAGATTTGATTTTCAGATATTCCTATTTCCTCTTGAATAGTCAATTTAACTCCAAGAACTGGTTTGTTTTGGAGAATCAAGAGCCCACAGAGAGTCATTGGATATCCTCTGCATTCAGAAAAGTGTAGAGCATGTGTTGCTATTTGTTTTTGAAGATGATCTGGCTAACGCAACGGCAATAAAAAAAAAAAGAGCGTTACATTCCAGAGCATCAGCAGTTATAAGGAGAGCTCTAGGTGTGTGAGCAACTTGATGAAAAGAATCAGTGTTTCCATCAGGATAGTGATACTCCTCAATTTGTTAAGGTTATCATAGCATGGCACCGTGAAAAATTTGATGAGTTTCGAATCGGTAGCAAAGTTCAGCTGGTTACTCACTTGAACTGAATTCATCAGATTTCTTCCGCCCCTCAAAGACAATATCTTCCAGAGCAACCTCCGCAACGTTGTTGCAGAGAAGAAAACAATCATTAAGGAAATTCTAGCAATCAACATGTAGGAATATGTACGTGATAGCAAATTTGTACGCCGCATTCAACAGTGCCTTCAAATGAACAATGGACATTTAGATGATGTACCCTACGGTTCCTCTTGATACTTTGATTCATATTCTTGAAAAAATGTTTGAAGCTTGTATAATATTATTTGAATTACGCTACCTTTATTACCTCTTTATTTGTACCGAATCATTTTGTTACAAAAATTGAGAAATACCCTGTATATGTCCACACTCACAGAAACGCAGACACGCACGTGCACATGCATATATGCACGTGTATATATATACACATATATTGAATGATATAGAGGTGGCCATGTTTTACATATATATATATATATATATATATATATATATATATATATATATATATAGAGAGAGAGAGAGAGAGAGAGAGAGAGAGATGGCCGTGGTGTAATTGTTATCATTGCCGGAAATGGACACAGCCACCCAAGTTCAAATCCCCGTTGAGTCTATTTGTTTTTCATATGGTACTAATCCCCATAGGAAAGGTATGAATTGAACTATTCTTCCTTCAGCTTCGTTTAAATAGTAAACCTCTTTATTCTTGTCATAGCAACTGGTCTAGGAGAACGAAAACTCTAAATGCAAACCGGTTAAACTCTACTAAAATGATCTTGAGTCACGTCAGAGGGGTTGGTATGATATATATATATATATATATATATATATATATATATTACACACACACACACAGATCAAATATATATATATATATTTATATATATATATATATATATTACACACACACACACACACACATCAAATATATATATATATATATATATATATATATATATATATATATATATATATAATTAATGCATTCTTCATCCTAGCAAGTTCTATCGAAAATAAAAGAAGCGACGCATTTAGAAAAAGTCCATACATACATTTTTTTACTTGTGTATAAAATATTAAGTGAATAGCAGTAATGCTTTACCAAAAAACAGTTTTTTATTAACAGCCAAAAAGTCTGGTTTCGTAGAATATACATCTAACAAATTAAATGCAATTATTTCATCTAATGGAAAATTTTTCCTGAGCAAATATGGAAGGAAGTTTGATGAATCATTCATTATTAAGAGAACATACTTTTTTTATGCCAGAGGTTCTGAATATATCGAAAAAATGTTTTGTTTTTTTGACTGCTTCGTATAGCTCTTGGAAAAGATAACAAACAATTAAAAGGAAGAAAAAAAAGGAAAATATAAATTTAAACATTTGAAGAACAGAGGATAAGAGATTAATATTTCTTTGTCCTTTTTTTTTTCTTTCGTTCTCTTTCTAAAAAATACTAGTTGTTTATATAAACTGAAAGTGGGAAAATGTGCTCTGATTACACAGCTTTATCAAACTCTGTCTAGCACTGAGTGGCTTCAAAATTCGCATTCATCAACGATAGTTTGAAACGGCTAGTTAGTAAATTCCGAGAAGAAACAATCATTTCTGAAAGTATGGCAAAGATTAAAACTACCCTGATCAAGTGATTACATTTCTAAACAATATGAATTCACACTTAGAGAAATATAAAGCAATAGCGGCAGCAAAAACTAAGATAGAAGCAAAAATAGAAGGATTAAGTCAATTAAAAAACCAATTGGAAACAATTGAGTGAGGATTCAGTAAAGGATTATAAGAAACTAAAGTAAAGCTGAAAATCAAATAATAATAATAATAATAATAATAATAATAATAATAGGGAGGAAGAGGACTTGCCAGCATCGAAAACAGCGTTGACGCATTGATACAATGACTCGAAGACTATATAGGAAAACACGAACGAGGACTGATTACTGCCATTAGATACAATACTGACAACACGATGGACAATAGAATGACAATAACTAAGAAACAAAAATGGGAAGAAAATAACTCTATGGGCGTTTTAAATGACAAGTAAACACAATCTCTCATGACAAAACATTGACCTGGCTAAGAAAAGGAAAATTTAAGAGAGTAACGGAATCCCTCCTAAAAGCAGCAAAAAAACTACGTCATAAGAACCAATCATATCAAAACGAGAACAGATAAGACACAACAAAATAGCAAATATAGGCTATGCGGTGAGAGAGATGAAACCATCAATCACCTAATAAGCGAATGGTAGCAAATTAGTATGGAAAGAATATAAAACTAGACAAGACTGGGAGATTTGCAAGAAATTTAAATTTGGTCATTGGAACAAATGGTATATGCACAATATAGCACCTGTCCTAGAAATGGATACACAAAAACTCCTATGGGACTTTAACATTCAAACGGATCACCTAATCTCTGCCAGAAAACAGACATTATAACAATCAATAACAAAAAAAAGAAGTTGTAAAATTATTGAAGTTGCTGCCCCGGTTGACAACAGTATAAAACTGAAGATAAATGAAAAGAAGGATAATTACCTCAAGCTTGCTAGGAAATTTTTAAAAATCTATGGAACATGAAGATGACAAACTAATCATGATTGGTGCATTTTGTACAATCAGCAAACGATTATTAAAGGTACTGGAGGATTGGGAAATAAGAGGACGAGTGGAGACTATCCAAACTACTATACTATTGAGAACGGACAGAATACTTTGAAGAGTCTTGAAGACTTGAGGAGAGTTGCTGTCATTCAAATTCCACTAGAAAACTATCAGCTAACGCTTATGTGAAAAACCCTCCAGGAATAATAATGATAATAATAATAATAATAATAATAATAATAATAGTCACTCAAACTTCAGTGAAAAATCATCAGCTAACACTGATGTGAAAAACTCTAAAGGAGTAAATAATAATAATAATAATAATAATAATAATAATAATAATAATAATAAGAAGAAGAAGAAGAAGAAGAAGAAGAAGAAGAAAATTCTATCAACAATTGGGAGGGTTTGATACAAAAACATACCAACAATCGGATGCAAAAGAAACCGAACGATTTTGGACTAATGTATAGCACCCAAAAACATAGCGAAAAGGTTGAATGGATATACAATAATATAAGAGAACTAAACGGACTTGAAGAAAGTCCCAAAACGGAAATACATATCGATTTACTTAAAACGATACTAAAAAAAATCAAACTGGAAAACGCCAGGCCATGATGGAATACATGGTTCCTGGTTCAAGAAATTCACCTTCATTCACAGTAGACTAGCACTAGAAATGAATAGATGCTTACAAGTAGATTGTTCCCTGACGAACAGAAAGGATGCTGCAAATGATCCAGAGGCACAGCAGAATTACATTACATAGATCAACACATTCTAAATAAGAGCAAGATCAGACGAAAAAATCTAGTTACGGCATGGATTGACAACAAAAAGGCATATGATATTGTTCCACAAAGCGGGATAAAAAAAGTTCCTAAAATGTACAAAATATCACATGATGTCATAAACTTTATCCAAAAAACATGAAAACCTGGAGAGTTGAGCTGACAGCAGGAGGAAGAAGCTTAACTGAAGAAAAGATCCAAAGAAGTATTATCCAAGGAGATGCACTATCACCCTTACTATTCATAATAGGCATGATCCCACTTAAACACATCCTCAAAAAATGCACAGCCGGATACATAGAGGTAAACAACAAATGACTGACGGAATGGGAACTACCAAATCAGGACAAAATTAGAACTCTCGAAGAAAATGAAACTTACAAATATTTTGGTATCTTGGGGGCAGACACCATCAAACAAGTGGAAATGAAAAAAATCAAACAGAATATCTCAGGAAAACTAGAAAACTACTCGAGACAAAACTCAATAGCAGAGACCTTATCAAAGGAATAAATACTTATGCTGTACCCCTCGTTATATATTCGAGACCTTTTCTCAAGTGAACATAAACAAATTGATCAAAGAACAACAAAACTAATGACCATGCATAAGGCATTACATCCCAAAGATGACATTCACAGACTATATATATATATAGAAAAGAGGGAGGAAGAGGACTTGTCAGCATCGAAGAAAGCGTTGACACATCGATACAACGGCTCGAAGATTACGCAGAAAAACACAAAAGAGGACTGATTACAGGACTGACAATATGATAGACGATAGAATGACAAGAACTATGAAACCAAAATGGGAAAAAAACCCAAATCTATGGCCGCTTTAAACGACAAATGAACTCCATCTTACACCAGAAAACCAGGACCTGGTAAAGAAAAGGAAACCTTCAGAGAGTGTAATATTTTGACCTTCGACCCGGCCCAAAAATACTATTCCAAGGTGATACACCGGAAGGAAGTGAAACATTCCAATGGCCAGTAATCGAAAGAGATCACTTGGGCGGATTAAGGCTTATGATATGGGACAAGTTGAAGGTCCCATTGTGCCACTAACAGTGATGCACCGGAAGAGAGTAACCTCTGAACTGCATGATAGTTATTTCCGCTTGATGACGATTAAACATCCGATTCAAAGATCCAGTAGGTGATCGTGTGGGCGTTGAGTTATTATTTAACTCAGTTGAGTTTGGGTCCCAGGGCAGTTGCCAGCAGACTTACAGACAGTAGAGACCAGATGTTGTAGGGAAGGCCACACCCGACCGAGGGGGCCCTCGGAAAAGCCCCGATGGAGTGGACCCCAAGACCTCTGGTTGAGCATCTAAGAGAACAAGAAAGACACAACGTGACGGTCATAACAGTGGGGTCAAAATAGGAAGTTTATGTTCGGTCTCCATCACCCTCTCATATGCAAACCTTGAGTAACCCTTTTCAAACCTTACAAATAAAGTGAGAGGTAAAATATTGTTAAAGAAGTCTTCTTGCGTCTTCCTTCCTGCGTCTTTATCATGCGTCCTTCATTCCTGCGTCGTTTATTCATGCATCTGTCTTTGTTGTTGTGTCGTTGTGATGTTGCATGAACGTGTAAATGACTATATAACATATCGCGATTTGGTGCATGTGCCAGCAGAGTTCTTCATGGATTCAAAACGAACCTGGTTACCGTAAACAGCAGTCTTAGGCATCACAACACAACATCAACGAAGGGGACAGAGAAAAAAAAACCAAAAACCAAAAAAAAAACAAGAACAAACGAGCAACAAACAGATGAACAGACTGACGCGAAAAGAAAGAAAGAAAAGAAAGAAAGGAAAGAGGAAGGCAACGTGCTGGAAGAAAAGAAGAAGAAAAAAAAGAAAACAAGAAACAAGAACAAACCAGCAACAAAAAAAGAGAAAAGAAAGAAAAAAAACAGGAAATGTAAGTGGATTGCTCATTCATGTAACTTCTATCTCTCTCTGTTATTTAAATTGGGTAAAATAGTGAAAGATTTGTTTTAATGACAAGGGCTTTTCTAGAAGCATAAAATTGGAATTTTTTTTTTTTTAAATGTGTGATCCCTAGATAAAAACTGAAATTACTGCTATGTGTAATATTGTATCGAAGTGAGGGAGGAAAAAAGAAGGGAAAACAAAAGATGGTTAGGGGACAGTTGCTGTCCGTTTTTTTTTATAGACAGCTTATCGTAAACAATAACTTTTATGATAAATTTTATCAATGGGATTTTTTATCGTAAATAGGTCTTTGTGAGAAAAAAAAATCGTAGTAACTTTTAATTGGTCCAGACAAGTGGTGATTGAAAATTAGAATTTCAGTCCGAGATCTGGAATCCCGCATAACTGTAGTTAAGATCTTTTGGGCAAGTTTTTATGTTTGGAACTTGTGGATTGGAAATGAGAATTTTAATCCGAGAAATGTAATCCTGGGAGCATCAATAGGATTGTTCAAGAATTTCTCACATTGGTGGTTTGTCTGAATAATGCGCATATAATTTTTCGATATTTATGAAGTTGGGAGAATCGATATTTTCGGCGCTGGTAGAATCAGGCCGGTTGTTTTGCTGTGGAAATTGTTGATATCAATTATTGAAGACATAGGTATTGTCTTGAAAACGGTCTTGCCGTCGAGGCAGAGTAACTAAGAGACAGATGTTTTTTGTGTCTGACGAGGCAGACAAGTATTTTGTGAGTTCCCCCTTGAGTGAAGCTTTGAGATTATTATTGGGGAAGATATTTTGAAACAGGGTTTTAGATGTAATTAAGAGATGCGCAGAATTTTGACGGAACCAAGTGTGGCGAAGATTCGCAGATTCGGAAATATTTTGAATTGGGAAATGTTGGCAGGATTTATAAAAGTTTGGGTTGTTTAGAAAAAAAACCCGGGGTATTTTGTGAAAAGAAAAAAAAAGAAGAAGAATGCTCGTAAGCTATTGAAAAAGTTGTATTATAAATCAGGCTTAATTTTTGGTACTATAGACTGAAATTGAATAAGCTGGGAAGCGAACCTATAGTAATCGTGTTACGGTAACGAGAGGTTGAAAAAAAAGGGACATTGAATGAGCAATTTATTATGAAAAAAAAAGAAAAAAGAAATGAAAACCAAAACAAAAACAAAAAGCGACAGGACAATGAAAATGGAGAAAAAGAAAAAAAACAAAACAAAAACAAAAAAAAAGAAAAAAAAAAAAAGAAAGAGAAACTTGAACATTGTTGAACACAGCATATGCAAAAAAGAAAGAAAGAAAGAAAGAACAGACATTTTTAGTAAAATAGACAGTACATCACTACATAGATTGAAAAAAGAAGAAAAGAAAACTGAACATTTTTGAACTGTGATTGTAACATTGTTTTGACTTGTTGTAAAGTGAAACTTTTTGAGTTTGTTTGAGTTTAAAGGCGACATTAGAATTTTTTTTCCTGTTCATATTATGAAATTTGACGAAAACCATTTATAGAGGATTTGATACTAGGTTTACTAATATTTGTAATTATATTGATTCTAAAAAAAATTTTTTTTAGAATTTGGGGTTTTCGTGGAACAGGAAATATTTGGGGGGGGGTTCTGGTTTGAGGAATCGGTGGCTGACGTGAGAGTAGGACAGACATTCATTCAAGTGGATTTACAGATTGTTGTTGAAAGCAATTCTATCGAAGAATTCGCCGACCCATGAAGCTGTTGAGGGCCTATTTGGCTTCTATTTTTTTAGTTGGAGTTCCGAGGATGGAATAAAAGAAAAACGACGTGGCCTACTCCAATATTTTATGGATGATGTCTGAGTCCTTCAGTCACGATGGTGTTTTGGATTCGTGTGTGATTTGGAGAAGTGAAACGGGTCTGGGAAAGGCGAGGTGCCTATATATTGGTAGCCACGAGGGTTCCTGATTAAATTGAAAAGAAACCCGGCGCGGTTTTGATCAGGTAAAGCTTGTTTCCTCAAGGGCTTGCAAACCAATGGGTATGGAAACAGAAACTTAATGGAAAAATATGGGTAACACATTGCTAATTAGTATTTTGCGTGGACCATTTTAGGTGGTTTACAGCATGCGTGCCAGATTGTGATACATTCGGATGTATTATGATACTTTGTTTTGGGCCATGGTTTTTGTAGATTTCTGTGGAATTCTTTGGGCCTTGAAGATATTGTGATATAGTTTATGAAATTCTCCGGTTATTCCAGGTAGGAACCTGTTGAGCAAAGAACTGAAGTGTGGTCATGAGGAATCCAGGCGAAATGTATTGCTGGAATGACCAGGGTCACTAAGTTTGTGACCAGGATATGGGACCAGAGTATGGTCCTTTTAGGGTTTTGAAATTTCTTCAAGGAATTATGGAGAGCCGGCTGTGTTGAGAGGATAAAAAAATGCATCCATATGGTACCTTGGTGCACGCATGTCAAGATGGCCAACCACGCAAAGATAGTAAGAGAAATTTAGATAATAATTAGCCGGGCAAGTGTTACATAGAGAGAAGGTCGCCTTCTAAGTAAGATTTTGTTACTGTCGTTCAAGTGATTCTTTTTGTGTTTTCAGCCATCATTGTCCTTGTAAATCATTCTGTAAAATATATGTGAGGGTGATGGAGACGAACGTGAAGAAAATTCCACACGTGGAATTTTGAAAAATAATTAACGGATGAATGTAATATTTTGACCTTCGATCCGGCCAAAAATTACTATTCCAAGGTGATACACCGGAAGGAAGTGGCACATTCCAATGGCGAGTAATCGAAAGAGATTGCATGGGCGGATTAAGGCTTATGATATGGGACAAGTTGAAGGTCCCATTGTGCCACTAACAGTGATGCACCGGAAGAGAGTAACCTCTGAACTGCATGACATTTATTTCCGCTTGATGACGATTAAACATCCGATTCAAAGATCCAGTAGGTGATCGTGTGGGCGTTGAGTTATTATTTAACTCAGTTGGGTTTGGGTCCCAGGGCAGTTGCCAGCAGACTTCCAGACTGTAGAGACCAGATGTGGTAGGGAAGGCCACACCCGACCGAGGGGGCCCTCGGAAAAGCCCCGATGGAGTGGACCCCAAGACCTCTGGTTGAGCATCTAAGAGAACAAGAAAGACACAACGTGACGGTCATAACAGTGGGGTCAAAATAGGAAGTTTATGTTCGGTCTCCATCACCCTCTCATATGCAAACCTTGAGTAACCCTTTTCAAACCTTACAAATAAAGTGAGAGGTAAAATATTGTTAAAGAAGTCTTCTTGCGTCTTCCTTCCTGCGTCTTTATCATGCGTCCTTCATTCCTGCGTCGTTTATTCATGCATCTGTCTTTGTTGTTGTGTCGTTGTGATGTTGCATGAACGTGTAAATGACTATATAACAAGAGAAACAGAATCTCTCTTTATAGCAGCACAAGATAACGCCATAAGAACCAATCATATCAAAGCGAGAATAGATAAGAATCAACAAAATAGCAAATGTCGGCTATGCGGTAACAGAAGAAAAGATCAATCACATAGTAAGCGAATGCAGTAAATTAGCACAGAATGAGTATAAGTGTAAATACGACTAGGTCGGCAAGGTGATCCACTGAGAAATTTGGAAGAAATTCAAATTTGATCACAACAACAAATGATATATGCTCAACCCAGCAAATGTCCTAGAAAATGACGCACATAAACTCCTATGGGACTTTGACATACACTCGAATCACCGATTCTCAGCCAGAAGACCAGACCTTATAATAATCAACCAAAAAAAAGAGAATATGCAAAATTGTCAATTTTGCTTTCCCGGTTGAGCACAGAATAAAACTGAAAGAATATGAATAGAAGGATAGATACCTCTGCCTTGCTATAGAATTGAGAAAAAAAATGGAACATGAAGGTGAGAATTATACCAATTGTAATTGGTGCTTTTGGCACAGTAACTAAAGAATTATTAAAGGGTTTGGAGGACTTGGAAGTTGGCGGACGAGTGGAGACTATCAAAACGACAGCATTATTGAAAACGACCAGAATACTGAGAAGAGCCCTAGAGACTTGAGGAGAGCTGTTGTCACTCAAACTCCAGTGAAAAACCATCAGCTAACACTGATATGAAAAATTCTAAAGGAGTAAAAAATAATAAGTTAATGAACTTAAAAGATTTTTCTCTGCTAGCAAACTTTAGAGGGAAAAAGAAAGAAGTCATAAAGCTAGGAAAATACCTAAACCTTGCCAATTAATTGAAAAACTGCAGAACATTAAGATGACAGTGATAACAGTTGTAGATGAAGCCCTTGGAAATATCTAATCACCAAGAAAAAAAATAGTGGATTAACTGAAATTATAAGGAAGAGTTCAAATCATCTAGGCCCCAACCACTGTTTACATTTTTTTAGGATACTTGGTAAAGTTCTGGAGACCCGAGGACACTTTCTGTCACTCAGACTCTAATGAAAATGTCGCAAGACGTAAAAGGATAAAATCGTATATAATGTATTACATTTCATTAAAAATCAAATATGGCCTTTAGGGATTTTCACCACGAGCCTCAATTTGATTGTAAATATAATGAGTTTGTTTATTACGACATAACACTTAGTATTGACCTTGTAACAGATTTGGAAAAACAAACTAAATATCCATATTTATGTTACCCTTAACATCTTGCAGTCGATATTTCATGGGACGTTTGAACATTAATTTCTTGTAAAACTAAATTTTATTTGCTAGTCTATCTCAGCTGGTAAGCAACATCTTTGGCAAACAATCACTCAAGTGTGCTGTAATAAATGGCTCGAAAGAACGTAGGATGAGGCAAATTAACCGAACCGTTCAAGCAAGGCCAATATGATCGCGGAATTGATGAACCCATGAGAAAGTTTAAAAAGGTTATTATCATCTAAACTGCATAGTGCTTTCGCATTCATGAAAGACGCAAAAACTGTGACCTAATTGCAGTGGAGAAACATATATAACGCCTGATAATGAACGTGTTTTTTTTTTTTGGCAGCGCAATAAACAAGTAATTGAAACAGAATTCCTACCCAAAAGTAAGAAAAGTAATGAAAAGTTTTTCTTGTTTGATTAAGTAAATGTGCAATTTTTTCTTGCATAGCTTATATTTAAAAGTAAATAACAGATTTTCTTGATAAAGTTTATTCAAATTCTTACCGTCTTGCGCATTTCTTTATTTCGCTTTAGGTTAAATTCCACTTTGATAATTTACAGGGAAGTAATTGCAAAATAATGACCACTATCGCTTTCTTAAACAAATCTTAATAGCATAAAATTATATAAACAAATTCTAAAGCAAGATTACTTGTTTGGCATAAGAATTCGTTTGAAAATGAGCCATTAAAAAAAAAATTACGCTGTCAGTCGCGATTGAATAGAAGCTGATAAAAGTAAAGTGAGTGTATCACTTTTTTTGATCGACGAATATTTAGCTTCTCATTTGTTGGCTGACACGTAGTGATTTCTTCCTTTTCTATTTTGTAATAATTTTTGTATGCATTAACTTAACCAATATAATAATTTAACAGCTTTGGAATCTCTGTCTTCGGGGCTTACAATATACCGACTGGATCGCTTGCGGAGTGTCATCCTCAGCCAAAAAGGGTGTGTTGGGTATGAAAGTAAATTTCATCTGATAGTGAGGCTCCAGTATTAGATATCAGGGAAGTCTAGAGTACCTCGTCATTTTCAGAACTTTCAGATCCACTCTGCACATACTTGTAATAGTGGGAGAGACCCATGTAAGCTTTGGTTTGGTTTGGTTTGGTTTTTACGGCACATCAACCATTACAGGTTATTAATGTCAATTCCAAAGTTATCCATATAAACAGCTCTCTTTCAAACAATTCATTTTAGTATAAATGTAGTTTTTTTACACACAGTTTCAATATAAAAAAAAGTTCTATTTCAAGCAATTCAGTTTAGCATTTGTACACAGTTTCAATGTCAAAAATACTTTTATTTCATGCAATTCAGTTTAGTATAAGTATGCACTTTAAATGTCAAAACAGTCCTATTTCAAGCAATTCAGTTTTTGCATCAGAACACAGTTTAGTCCTATTTGACACATAGATAGGATCCTATCAGGTGCTACCACTCTGGGCAAGAGTGATGGCGATAAAAGGGTACTCCGCTTTCTAAAAGTTTCAGCATTATTAAAATGACACTATCAGATAGTTTAGTGTCATATCAAGGACAGTCGTTGGGAGGGTCTTACCCGTCTGTAGCGAAGCAGTCTGTGTATTATACAGACACAGCCAACTAGGCAACCCATGTATGTGTCAAATAGATATATTCAAAACTTACTTGTATGAGAAAGGATGATGTTAAAATACTTCGAAGAAACGATGGCCCAGAATGTAAATATGGACTCCATTGAACGTCATTCCCTAATCTATCAGCATTAAAAAAAAAGCCTTTGAGAGATTTACATGCGTGTAAATTCAGTCAATGAATGGATCATTTAGAATGTCCTATTGACAGTTCTCAGTGAAAATATATTAATTTTCCCTAAACGATTGGGAATATTGCACTTAAAAGGTAAAGAGCTAAAGATGCCCTCTGGAAAATATTGTTGATGCAGACTACGCAGATGACTAACTCTTCTGGTAAATATTGAATTATCCTGCACATCCTAGAACAGGCAGCAGTAGGGATTTCTGTCTATGTAAACCCAGATAAAAACAGAGTTCATGTGTTTTGATCAATTCGTCTCATTTATTGTTTCAACTCTGAAATTAGCAAACTAGGATATATACCTCGGTAGTAATGAATCATTTAAGGAAAGTGCTGGCAACACACTTTCTTGTAAAGCATGGACAACTATTGAGCGTATAGAAATTACTTTGATCTAGAAGGATTTAGTCTCTCATTCCTTTGCTTTTGCGTCGTGAGTTCTTGTTTCATTCCTTTACCTCTTTTGAAATAATTTTGTATATACATTTCCTTAAGCACATAAGTAATTTAAATCCTTTGACTATACAACAGACTAAAAACAGACTTATTGAAAATGTTATTTACAAAGGTTGCCCATATCACCTGTTTTCATCAAGCAGTCGACTATCTAAATTCTGAATAGGCTCATCATTGCTCTACTTTCTTAAACTAGCTAGATCCAGTGCTTTCAAAAATTATTTGACTATTATACTTATAACTTATGCAGCTGTTATTTTCTAAGTTTAGATAATTTTGACACAGAATAAATTATATAAGAATCGATCTCGCTGTCCAGTTTTTCACGATGATTAGTTTAAAATTGTCCCCAAGCCTTAAATCCTATACCGTACTTGTTGATCCAAAATAGTCATACATCTAAGTAGTGAATAGGTACACCACTCAGATGGGAACCAGTGATTTCAGTAAAAGCTGACTGCTAATTCCATGGCTTCTCAACTTAAAGCAGTATGTTTATGTGATGGTTCGAAAATGTTTGCTAAGGCCGGCAAATCTTTACTTGCTTAATGGCCACACTGAAATTTATCGACTACTAATACCGCCGCCCTCAAAACATTTTTATTATGTTTTCAAAAATCAAAATATTAAAGTTTTTGCTTGTTACATAGTTTAAGTTTAAATGATATATACATCTTAAGAAAAAGGAAAAACTGGGGGGTATCTCTTTGGCCTATTGGTTAACATGGTTGATTGCAACATTATAGTAAAGGAAAACCTTCACTATCTTTTAAATTACTTTTTCGTATATTGCATTTGGCGAGAACGTACGAAATTATCTGGTTCTAAGATGAACTGGTGCAAATTTAATTAGTCTTTTGAAAAGACAGTAAAAGGCCGTAACTGGCAGGTTAGAAGGTAATGAGTGATGTTAAGATAACAATTTCCCCACCCCAGGGTTAGAAAAAGTGACTCAACAACAGGACTTGCATTTATGCACTGGTAGTTCTATTGTGCTTAATGATGTCCTGCTTTTGTCTGAAATCGAAAGAAATAATTATGGTTGAAGAAGTATACACCGACACCTAATCACTTGAATCAGTAGTTAACTGTCATCTCTGACTACTTGAAAATGTGCCTATACTTGGAAAATGTGCCCCCGTAATTTGACCGACGCTAGCCATGGTGGTGGGTACTGTTTGTTTACACCTTCGGGAACGCAACTTCACATTTTAGAACGGTAATGAGAAAGTCGATATGTTCCAAGAATATAAAGGGATACAGATAACGATTTAGTGGAACTAAACCGGCAAATTCAAAACACTAAAAAAGATTCTATTCAAGGAAAATGTTGGTTACTTTTAGAGTAGTTGCATTGGTTTGGCTCAATTAGATTTTCTCACAGTCTGTCTCATGTTTACAGTAGACGATACCAGTGGCACGATTGATTTATTGAAAGATTGAAGTGAGTTTAATGGCATGTTAACCCTTCTGAGGTTAGTTTATGTCAAGTGGTTAGGAAATCGTGGTTGTTGTGTATTCATATGCATTCTGTCTAAAGTTATTGTGCTAATCCTTTGGACATGAATAATTCAAATCTGTTTTTTTTAATTGTCCAAATTTAAACAACCAATTTAGATGTCAAAAAATGGCACCAGTTAAAATTTTAGGTAGTATCAATAAGTTTTATTTTTTTATGTATTTTAAAAATCTGTCGGCTGACGTTACGATGCAAAACCAAATAAAAACATTTTTACTTCAATAAAACAAACTAATAAAGACATCGAAAACTGATCAACAACTATAAGAGAAAAAAATTACAAACATATATAAGTCTTTGATCCTTGTAAAAAGCGATCCTTCAGCTCAATAATAGCCAGTAATCAACTCTCTATTGATTTTATATATATATATATATATATATATATATATATATATATATATATATATATATATATATATATATATAAATTTTACTTCAGCTGGTACAGTTTTCGAAATTGCTTTAAGTACTTCCCAAGGTTTATTTGCTGTTTTATT
The DNA here is from genome assembly GCA_963585895.1 of Sepioteuthis lessoniana. Classification (NCBI taxonomy): domain Eukaryota; kingdom Metazoa; phylum Mollusca; class Cephalopoda; order Myopsida; family Loliginidae; genus Sepioteuthis; species Sepioteuthis lessoniana. The sequence continues at coordinate 54,996 of CAUZXS010004157.1, forward strand.
GTAGG
>CAUZXS010004157.1:60000-102500 GCA_963585895.1 Sepioteuthis lessoniana
TTCTATGTATATGTGTTATGAACATTCTATGTACGTTTCACATATTCATGTATGGCTATGTTACAATTAAACAAATAAACTAAAATGTTTACAAGAGCGCTTTTTTTCTTTTAACTGATGAATTCAATTAATTTCAGATATTTGTTTGGTTGGTTGGGTATTATAGCCTATCAACCTTTTAGGTTATTAAATGCATAATCCTGTTTATGTATATGTATATTACGTATATATAATTTGTAAATGAATAATTTGTTGGCAACATTTTACACAAGTTGAATGGTTACAAGTATTCCGTATAACACTAAAATTCTATTTAATATTCATCATTTGTTTGCATACAGTTAACCGATTCTAAGTATTCTAAACTTACACTAATATTTTTATGGAAACAGTTAAATTGTTTCAGGCATTATATTTAACACAAATAATTCTATTAATCTCTAACCATTAGTTTACACACAGGTAAATGGTTTCAGGTATTGCTATGTCACACTAACTATTCAATTTAATATCAATTATTTGTTTGCACACAGTTAAATGATTAAACAGTTCTATTTAACCAGTTGATTGAAGCCTAACACGTACTATCGCTCCAGGTTAGTGTGGACCTTATGATAATGACAAAGAAAGGGTACTTCCCGTTCTCCAAAACCCCAAGACCGTAGCCTCACCATCAAATGTAGATCAAAGTGAACCTTGGAATAATAGAAATGAATGAGTAATCCACATTCCCTAAAGCTCCTGGTCTAAAGACCTCTGCCAGATGGTTGAATGTTATATTCAGGAAACTCGTGAGTGGAGGGGTTTTACCTCTCTAAAGAGATGCAAATGGCATATTCTATATCGTCAGCCGGCAGGGTTTTAGATCATTGGATTAAAATATTTCTTTTATATTTTAATTCTTAACAACAGTTCCATTAAACGGTCGGGAGTTGAATACGTCGTTATTTTTTAAAAGATTTTGATTACATCCTTGCTATTAGTCTAAATGTTGATTTTTTTTTTTAGATATATATCTTCGTAACATTTCAGGATCCATTATGTTATTATTTTTTCTTAGAAGTTCTTCTACCCGTCTATATCATTTTTATCTACTTTTTTTAAATGTTTATAAAACTGTATAATTCCTACACATTTTCCCTGCTACATGGTGCTTTAAGGCAATACGGAAATTATGTTCAGCTTTTAATTCCGAAAGATTTTTCATGGACACGAATAAAAACTATCTTGGACTCAACTATCTCATACATTATGTGTAGAATGAATAATATATATATATATATATATATATATATATATATATATATATATATGTCTGTGTGTGTGTGTCTGTGTGTGTGTGTGCACAGGCTTGGTTCCTTTGTTTTAATGCTATATAGGCTTTGGCGTGTTAGACAATGCTGAAGTCGCTCTTGAAGATCAAGTGCAATTATACTATTCAATAGTTGGCTGAATAAAGGAGTTCATTCCTTTTCCAAGATTATTAGTCCAAAAGTGAACCTAATTGGGTGACAGGAGTTAAAACTCCTTTTTACGAAGTCACAATTACGCACGTTTGCCATTACCCTATATATATATATATATATATATATATATATATATATATATATATATATATATATATATATATATATATATATATATATGGCGGGAAAGTGTGAAAATGATTGGATTAAACAGTTCTATAATTTCAGTATTTTTTCTTTGATTTGATTGAAATATTTGTCACTTAACAGCAAAGGTTCCAATGTCTTGTAAAAAATATTAATTACAGTAAAAATATCTCCCAATATTACCATTACAAGGGAGAAAAGTTCATGCATTCAACGTTGCAACTTTTGCTTTGCCTTAAACAGACAATATATTAATCTGTGCATGCAGTCTTCCTATACATAGTACGAAAGTATCGTTTATGAAGCAAACGTCAATTTGTATGCAAACACAATAAAAATATGCAGCTGAAAATTTGTGTATGTAAGTACAGATATTTTCGGCAAAAAATGTCAACAAGCAAAAGGCTCAACAAGAAGATACGGTTTTGCTCATGGAAAATAATCAAGTGATTTTGAAATTAAATAAACTCTTCAAGGAGCAGAATGTTAGATTCTCACTAAAAAGAAATAAAGACGAACATTTTGAGAATAGAAAAGAATGTAATTCTACTGAAGGTTATTTATTTATAAGGTTCACAGAGGCTCCAAATAAATTGATTAATTTACCAGTGATTCAAATTGATTAAAATGTATTTTAACAATCTTTTCTATTTCTTAAATAATGTTGAATTTTGTTCCATTAAAACTTTTGTGGCAGTTCAAATATTATCATCAGTCATCTCCAAAGAAATTTTAAAAGAGAGAATTCCCAAGAAATTGTGCCAATCACTGCAATTAATTTTAAAAAATACATATCCAAAAATTGTAACTTTTCGAGACTATTTTCGTACAAATATCAACACTTTTTTTAGTATAAAAATCAGTCGATTTTCCATATATTTGAACACACACACACATACACACAGACACATATATATATATATGTGTGTGTGTGTGTGTGCGTGTGTGTGTGTGTGTGTGTGTGCGTAGAAGGGGTTGTGTTCATAAATTATAGAAGGTAAAGCTGAATTTATCTAGAGAGAAATGAACAACGAAAGAAATATTGCTTTTCCTTAAAGTTGTTCCTTGGCATTCAATACTCTAATTTAAGATATTTTTCCCGTTGCCAAAGCACTATTAAAACGATTATTTTGTGAAGCTACATGGTCGTATTCATTTTTATGTCTTCAAATCTTACCCTGGTGATGAATTTTCGTTAAGAAATAAGAAAGGTTCGTATGGTAAAAGGTCTGGGGAGTAGAGAGGATATGGCATTTACACAACCCCTAAAAATGCTGATCAAAAAGTATCACAACCCATCGTACTGAGTCTTTTTTATTAAGACTAGATGTCAAGATCTAGACGTCTATATATCATCGCAAGTTTCTCGAGGGGATGCACACATATTTTCTAATCAGAATGTTTAAATCGTAAAATCAATAATGATGAAAAGTTTTGGTTTGGTTTGTTTTGGTTTGGTTTATTTGTTTTATATCAACTATTGTAGATCGCTTAATGACAAAGCAAGCCTTGTAAAAGAACAGCAATGACACTATTTAACCCATATCTGGTGGGCCAATAAATCGGCTGATATCTCCCCAAGATGATTAGCCCGAGAGTGAACGTAAAAAACCTTACTTCAAAGCTAAAGTCCAGCACTTGAGCTTTTCCGCTACGGGGGTTCCCCTAACCGAAATCGGGGTGTCCTCGTGGTGTAATGGTTAAAGCGATGGACTGCAGAATCGTAGTACGTGAGTTCGTACTCCAGTCGCGCTATTACGTTCACTTTCAGGCAAATACCGTTGGGAAAGGTATGAACCTCCCTTATCCTCCCAGCTATGGGTTAAATCGTACCACTACTGTTCTTCTAGGAGAATGGCTTTGGCATTAAATAACCTCAAAATAGTTGATATGCCATTAAACAAAGAAACCAAACCAAAATAAACCTAACCTAACCGAAATTGAAACGATACACATGCTGTCCATATATTTCTTAATTACTATATATATATATATATATACTGTGTGTGTGTTGGTTGGTTGGTTGGTTGGGTTTTATGGCATATCAACTATTGTAGGTTATTTAACACCAAATCCATTTTTATGTAAATAATCAGTTCACTTTCAAACAATTCAGTTTATTTGTCAAAAACATTTCTATTTCAAGTTATTCAGTTTAGTATAATTACCGATTTTGTTTACACACAGATAAATGTCAAAACAGTTCTATGTTAAACAAATCAGTTAAGTGTAAGTACAGTTTCAATGTCAAAAAACAGTTCCATTTCAAATAATTCAGTTTAGCATAAGCACGCAGTTTAAATGTAAGTACGGTTTCAGTTTAGCATAAGCACGCAGTTTAAATGTAAGTACGGTTTAATTGTCAAAAACATTTCTATTTCAAGCTAATCAGTTTAGTCAAACAATTCAGTTTAGCATAAGTATGCTGTTAGTTCTATTTAACCGGTAGATGGGCTCTATCAGTTGCTACCACGCCGGGCAAGAGTGGACCTGGGAACAATGGCAATGAAAACATTCCCCAAAGCCCCACCATTACTGGAACCTCTCAATCTGATTGTTTAGTGTCATATCCAGGACACTCATTGGATGGGGTCTTACGCCTCTGCAGAGTTGCAGTCAGTGTATTCTACAGCCCCAGCTGACTGGGAATGGGGTGTGTATGTGTTTGGTTTGGTTTCTTTGTTTAATGGCATATCAACCTTTATAGGTTATTTAATGCCATATATATATATATATATATATATATATGTATATGTAAATGTATGTGTGTTTATACACACACACACACACACACACACACACACACATATATATATATATATATATATATATCCTCTAATTGATCAGTTAGGGGCCTATCTATGGGTTAAATAGAACTTAGCTGCGTACTTATGCTAAACTGAATTACTTGAAATAGAACTGTTTTGTGCTTACGCTAAACTTAATTGTAAAATTATACGTATGCTAGACTGAGTTGTTTAAATTAGAATTGTTTGACTAAATTGAGTTGCTTCAAATAAGAATGTTTTTGGCAAACTGTGTACTCATGCTAAACTGAATTTTTAAAAATAAAACTGATTATTTGTATAAAAATAGATTTGGCATTAAATAACCTATGAAGGTTGATATGCCATAAAACCCAAACAACTAACCAAACTACCAATCAATCGATCCTTTTAAAATTACCATGGGTACAAGAATGACTTAAAACCAAATATATCTTTATATGTTCTGCCGCATGTCTGATAAACAAATAGTAATCTTATTTTCGTTGATATTTCTCGTGTAACTTCTAATGACTTCTTAAGCTTGATGTAGATTCACGTACATTGCCGCTGAGATAGGGATGTGGACTAACGCGATTGGCTGAGGACAACGTAACCCAGCATTAATAAGATACAAACATTTTCAGCTTGAAAAGTACCAGGGACTGAGATCAATTCCTCCTTCTGAAATGTTCGTTTCAGGCTGGAGCATTTGTTTCTCCGTGCTTCAAGTACCATACAGCTATCGTAGATCACATTGGTCGATTTACCATCATGTGTTCCCAGTGTCCAATATCTATACTGACCACCTTGAGAGTGTTGTTGACGACATGTTTAAAATGTTTCAATTTTCTCTAGCTAAAACCAGTGGTTTTAGTACGCTAAGAGAATATTCTATGAGGCCTTTTTTCAGATTACACTAAATAAACAAATGCAAATTAGAAACAAAGCATTTTTATCCAATATCTAAACATACTGGTTTCATAGAATAGTCTTTAATTCCTATGTGGTATATCCAACATTTTGCTAAGGTCTGTAACAAATGTCTTATAACTGAAGAGCAATTACAATATTTACAATACTACCGATATATTTATCAATGCAAATAATTAGATCATTCTATAACTTTTTCTTCAACATTGGATTATTCAATTAGATTTTCCTCGGGGTGGCTTAAAATAATATACTATAAATTTAAATAATTTTATCAATAACATTCACAAATCTGATAGACAACTCGTCTAGAAGAAAGTTAAGTCTTAGTCGAAATGTCCGTTACCTTACAGTTATATATCCACTTACAGGGAAGGTTTTTGGAATAAACCTTGAAAACAGATCCAGAGATGCAGATTCTAACGAAATCTGATATTGTCTTCAACATTCTAATGGCCACTCCAGTGATAACATTTGGGTCATGTTTAGTTCATTCTTAGCCTTTCCCCCAGAAAACATCGGAGTTGATTTCCGTGTTCAATACAAGCATGTCTATCCCTGTAGCCAGGAAAGGAAGTAACACTTTCAAACGTAACAAACGAATATCACTGAAAGACGTATTTTACTAATGAATAATGCGTACTTCAAAACATTTTCTATTTACCGGGAATTTTTTTAAGATCTAAAAATAAAAAATGGATATTGAGGTTCGGCTATTAAAATAATAGTATAAGACTCTAATAAAAGAGACCAGGTATGTTTTTCTTAAAATTGTTTTCATCGATTGCAGTTACGAACGGCGGCCATGTTGTTTACTTTGATGAAACTGGTTAGGTTACATGGTAGGTTGGATAGAAATGAGAAGAGGATGAGTAAAATGATACAATCAAATCATCTTTTCAATAAAAGAAAAATTACTCGATATTTTAAAGCCTAAAATAAAAAAAAGAATGCCTAAAAATCATATAAATTTCAATTTAAAAAAGAAAGAATTACAAAATGCAATTTAAGTAGGTTAATAGACGAAAGAAAGAAACATATCTTTAAATACGTGATGTGATCTAAAATTACTGCGACTAAAACTAAAGATTTTTTGAATTGGAAAATTTCAAATTTGAATGAATATATGTGCACTGAGTCACTTATACAATGAAGCGATCACATGTAGTCATCAAATGTAGACTGTTTTCTAGATAATGCGAATTATCGATACTTTCTAATAAGACACTTTTAATGAAGCACAGGATAGTGGAAGTAGCGAATCGTCCATATTCATCAGACCTAACTTCGAACAACTTTTTTCTGTTTTTTTAACCGAAAATTTATCTTAACAGTGAGTTGAGGACGTGGAGGACATAAAAAACGATGACATATTTTCGAAGCATGTGGAAATAATTTTTAGAGGTGCTTCTACCGATGGAAAACGCTCTACTGTGCTGATTTGCAACTAATGGAGGGAGATTAATGTCTTATTCAAATGTCTTGGTAAATATAGCTTCAGTCTCGATCCTGTGAACACACTTCTTTGAGACAAACATCCCCCACACACACACTTTACCTTTTGTAACTTAAGAACATTTATGTACTTTCAATTAGATGTTTTTATCTAACATCAGCAAATTACAAGCTTTATATGGCTTTGAGTAATTACTCATTTGTTTATATATATATATATATATATATATATATATATATATATATATATATATATATATATGTATATATATATATATATATATATAAACACAATAATCTATGAAAGTAACGCACTTAACTGATATTTTACCGGTTTTATTTTTTGTTTAGCAGTGAACAAATAAAAAGATAAGATTCAAAACAGTTTTATTTATTTTATTTTCGAACATTCTGGCTTCATATAAAATACCTTAAACAAACAAGATTAAATTATATAGATTATTAGTATATTTTTCTGACCATGCTGGGAACATTATGATTTTATCAAACTGTCATTTGTAAATATTTAAGTTTTAGTTTCATACTAATTCAAACGCATCCAGCATATATCTGGCCGTGTGAAAACCATGAATTCGACATATGGCCAAGATATGTTGAACGAACCGATCACTGTTAGTAATCCTGAAAAACATTATGGAAATATCACACATTGAGTATGTTCACCAATTATTTTTTTATTAAGACATTTATTAACTAATTACAGATAAGACACAAAACATTTCATTTGATAGCAGAGTATTCTGGAATCATAAAATGTTCCTTACAAAAAACCTAGATTAGAATATTCAAATTAATGGTATATTTTTTCCAAAGGATGCAGAGGAAAACATTTAGGAATAGACTAACGTTGAAGAAAAACTGGGGAATGATCTTGTAATTTGCATTCCGGAAGTCTAGATATTAAAACGAGTCTAAAGTTAAAATACCATTGATTAAGAGACTGGTTGATTTTTACAGCGTGTCAACACATCTAAAGTTATCTTATATCTAGCTGTTAAGAATCCATTGTAGATTCATATTCACATTTTGTATACTTGTTTCTCAAGAAGATAGGTTGCACACGGCCCTATTAAACAAGAATAATTTTTGAACAGATGTACTTAACCCATAAAAGGAATTATAAGTGGTACTATTCTGGGTTGATGTGGATCTGGGAGTAATGGAAAATAAAGGGATTTACACTCCAGATCTCCAGAGCAACAGCCTCACCATCAGATAATTTTACTGTCTTATATTTTACTGGAGGGGGGGCTTACACCCAACCAAAGTATACAGTCAGCATATTCCAAGCCTCTCTTGCAGAGGATTAAGACTCCCCAAACAAATGTCCAAGATATGATACTAAACAATCTGATAGTCTTAGATTTGGGGATTGTGGAGTACTCTTTCATTGCCATTACTTCTTGGTCCACTGTGATCTGGAGTGGTAGCACGTGTTAGGGTCCCATCTACAGCTAAATTAAAATATCTAATAATTTTCTATATTCGAAAACATTTAACTGTGTGCAAACAAATAACTGATGTTAAATCGAATTATTAATATTATTGAACAACACTTGGAACTGTGTGCAAACAAAAAAAGAATGTTGAATAGCATTCTTAGAGTTAAATTGTAATGCATGAAACTATTTAACTATGTGCAAGTATATTAGAATTGGCTCGTTTAAAATTAATGTTATCTACCAACCACTCAAACACACACAAATATATATATATATATTTATATATAATTGTCATCCACAGACAGACAGTTTCGTTGTATCACAACTCTTCAGTGTAGCTAGACATGCAGGACGCTTCAAGCTGGAATCGAAACCCGCCTAACTGTACGTTAGAATTAGTGTTTTACCACTCACCCAACAGACAACATACGTCTGCTCGAGAATTATTACGCATTATGTAATAGCTTTCGTTTGTTTACATTTTAAGCCGCCGGATACCAGAGGGCTCAATTCATTAGAAGAGCTTTGCATTACGTGACTGGCAGCTGTAAATTCCTTCACCAAAGTGTTCAAGCCCCGGGAAGGGAGCATATGTCAGAAAACACAACTAACCAACTAAACTTAGATTAACATTGATGTGCTTTTTTAACTGAAATATGTTTTTTTCCTAATAAATTCTGATAAATCTAAACACGTCTTAGGAAAATTGGTTGATCCTCACTAATATGTATACTATTTGTCTATGCAGTCGTATTTATAATGTTATATACGTAATCTTAGCTAAAACGTGGCTTCAGACATTTACGTAGTTTGAGGTGATCTGGTAAATTATGAGGCACCTGGTAGCCCATAGGTAGTTAAAAAGAAAGTTATTGACTTACAGGTTATTCCTAAAAGCCAACGAGTTTGTCAAATACAAACAGGGTCATTGGAAGTCTTTGCAGCGTTCGTTAGAATGTTAGATTGTGCTTAGCAGCTCCGTAGACATTTTCCTTCGAGACAAGAAATTCTCAAATTATTTCTGCCTCATCTTACACAAAGTCGGTTCTGTATTAGTTATATTCCTGTTGGGATTTTCATCTACATAGGTCAAGGTTTTATGCAGACAGCCGACAACATCAAACGCTGAAGATAAATGACCAGGATAAATTTCTGTAACAAGATCAAGTCTTGTCTATAATGAAAATTAATTGATCCCGAGTGGACAGCTCTTTGCGTGTAGAGCGATAAAAGAGTCGAATGTTAACAATTAATAAACACCGCTTTATCAGTGGGGTGGGGAGGATATTTTCAGAAAGAGATACATATCAGATAAGCATTCCTTGATAGAAAGTTTAAGATATTTATCAAGGCTCGTGGGCAGTTAATAGTAGAGAGAAGAGCAGATTATATGCCCGACTTGTCAAAAGCAAAGTTAATAATTCTATCAAGCTTATTGATTATCTCCGATGTTGTAAACGATGATAATAATTCCAACAAAAGCGAATTCTTTTTGTGAATACTAATAATATATAATGTATAGATACTCTCATCTTTAGAAAGCAGACTCATTCTTCTTTGCAAAGCCCAGTTCGGGAAGTGTCTAAGGTGCAAGACTACGACATCGTTCTAAAACGAGCTCGAACTTTGGTCGCGCAATTATTTTCACTTAAGGCCTAATACCCTTGGGAAATTTGTGAACCCACTTCTTTCCCTAATTATGGGCTATATAGTACCGCGACAGTTCTTCTACAAGGATGCCTATGACATTAAATAACTCACGAAGATTGATATATCATTAAACAAAGAGAACCAAGAAACCAATTGACATTCTTCTTTAGAAAACAGTTTTCTCAATCATTAACAATCAGAAACCGATGTGAAAATTACCCGGTCGGCTGGGGCCGTAGAATACACCGACTGCCTCTCAGCAGAAGGGTAAAATACCTTCGTAGGACACAATCAATCAGATGATAAGTTTCTTGTAATACTGTAGTTTTGAGGAATGCGGAGTACCCCTTCTTTGCTATCGCTCCCAGGTCCAATCTAGCCCGGAGTGGTAGCATCAGTTAAGGGTCTTATGTATGGGTCAAATAAAACTAAACCGTGATTTCGTGATTTTTTGCATTTAAACTGCGTACTTATGCTAAACTAAATTGTTCAAAATATAACTATTTCGACATTTAAACTGCATACTTATGCTAAAATAAATTATCTGAAATAAACTGTTTTTACATTTAACTCAGTGTATTGCCTAGTCAGTTAGGGTTGTAGAATGCACCAACTGCAGCTCTGCAGAGAGGTATTTGACACTAAGCAAGTTGAGGTTCCAGCAATACCGGAGCTTTGGGGGATGTGGAGCATCACTTTATTACCATTGCTCCCAGGTCCACTCTAACCGGAGTGGTAGTACCTGATAGGGCCCTATGTATGGGTTATATAGACCTCCTCTGCGTACTTATGCTAAACTAAATTACTTAAAATAGAACAGTTTTAATATCTAAACTGCAAACTTATGCTAAACTAAATTGTTTGAAACGGAAATGTTTTTGACATTGAAACTGTACTGACGAGAACTGTTTTTGACAAAGAAACTGTATATACGATAAACTGAATTGTTTAAATTTGAACTGTTTAATTTAACTGAATAGCTTTAGATAGAAAGGTTTTTGACGATTAAACTGTGTTCTTACACTTAAACTGCAGACTTATGTTAAACGGAATTGTTTGAAATGGAACTGTTTTTGACATTGAAACTCTTCTTACATTATACTGATCTTTTTTAATTGACTGTTTTGACATTTAACTGTGTGTAAACGAAGTATATACTTCTACCTAACAGAACTGGTTGGATTAGAACTGTTTGACTAAACTGAGTAGCTTGAAATAGAATTTTTTTTGACAATTATATTGTGTACTCATTATTTGAAACAGAATTATTTTAAATAGAACTGATTATTTGTATAAAAATGGATTTGGCATTAAATAACTAACAATGTTTCATATGCCATAAAACCCCAACAGCAAACCAACCGATGGGAAACTGAAACTTGGAATAGATTAGACTCTTCTTTTTAAATAGTGATATTCATTTAAACTTCTTTGGCGTAGGAGCAATTCTTGCTGGGTGGGTGAGAAAACAAAATTAGTTTGGTTTAAGGATATGCCTCTCATCTAGGCAATACCTGTCGAGCAGAATTCACCACTTGGCGCCAGAGGCTCCTCACAAAAGGAGAAAGTCAATTGAATCAAACATTTTTGTAACAGCCACACATGTGTCTGCAGTCATAGACCGGTTACCGCAGTAAAATGATTCCATATCAAATTTGACGCGGTAAGAAGTGGGATAAAATTTTTCTTGCAAATATTGAGGGTTTAGTTTGTTTAATGGTATATCTACCTCCGTGGATCATTTAATGCTAAAGCCATTGTCATAATTTCCAAACAAAAACTGGGCGGTTAAAAAGGTTAGTACTTTTCCAGAGGTTATTTATCCAAAAGTAAATGCAATAGTGCAACTGGAATTTGCAATTGGCTACTTCAATGTCGCCGTCAAGCATGTTAACCACAACGCTACGGGGACTCCATATGCAACTTTTTAGTTGTCAATCTCGAGAATTCAGCTCACTGAATAATCAGGTTCTGTCTACCTTTGTCAATGTATAGAAAATCACTTGTAGCCTTATTTTGTGTTCGCATCTCAATTGAGACTAGCCAATCTATGTGTTAGTCAATCTGAATCAACTGTCAAAATGATTATGCCATATGTCCATGTATTTTCTTCCAAGCTAATTTTACGAGTTTATAAGGAAAATGAGGTATACAATACAGTGTATTGTCTATAAAACAATCTCTGACTTGCTTTACTTCAGGACAGGAAAAGATTTATGCTGATGTTTAACTGTCAAACATGGCACTTTTCTGTGACAGTTTTAGCCCAACATTTTGGCTGAAATGGGTACTAAAATAAACAGTATTGTTAATAAACCAAAATTATCAGCTTTTGCAGACGTAAACCCAAATACCTTTTCAAAACATGATAAAAATTTGAAAAAAAATTTGATTTATCACTATACTAAACTGAAGTAGTTGAATTAGAACTGTTTGACTATATTGATTTTTAATTTTCTTTTTTTTTTTTTTTTCACAGTAAACTTTTGGATCATCCTTTCCTTTAGTCTTTGAATGAATTTTACCGTTGAACACTCAGTAGTTAGAAAAAAATCTGTTGAAATAAATATGAATAAAACATCTAATAATATTATTATGAAATTGTGAACATACGAGGATCATTAATTTAGTTTCCAGACATTTTTCGTATGGGCACTTTTATTGACAGTACACTCATGAAACTTTAGTCCCCTTCGAAATAATCTCACCCGGCTGCAATGCACTTGTTGTACCGTTCCAACAACTTCTGGAAAGCCCCATGGAAGTCTTCTTGTTTGAGCATGTCAATGACCTTCGTCACAGCCTCTTTTATCTCAATTGTCTCATAACGACAGCATCTGAGCTTAGGGAATAACCAAAGGTCACAGGGAGCAAGGTCTGGGCTATAGGGAGGCTAAGGAACTGTCTTGATGCCCATCTTGGTAAAATAGTCTGTGACAAGGATGGAACTGTAGACTGGTGCATTGTCCTGATGGAAATGCCACTGAGCCGATTTGAAGAGTGCTGGCCTCTTCCCTATGAATCTCTTCCTGAACTCCCTTAAAACCTCAACATAGTAACCCTAACCCTAACCCTTTGGCCAATCAACTCTGGTGTATTGAGTTCTTTACTCCTCCCACACCTCTCATCATCCCTCACAGACTCCCTGCCTTCCTTTAATCTCTTATGCCACTCAAAAACTGATGCTCGATTCATGCAAGATGGTCGAAATGCAGTCTGAAGTATTCCACACGTTTCTGTGGCTTTTTTCCAAGTTTAACACATGATTTTAGTGCATATCGTTCTTCTTCAGTGTCCTCACGTGCAGATTGCATTTTTGAAATTCATCGGCTGTGACAATCAGGTTTTAGTAGGGTGTATTCCAATTGCTGGTGTAGCTGTTTATTTTAACCTGAAATCATAAAAATCAGTCAGTTATCTCATAAGATATATATAAGTTATATATATATATATATATATAACTCACTGAATTTTCAAGAGTCTACGACAATTTTAAATGCCAGTAAAAAAAAGTCTGGAAACTTATTGAATTCACCACGTATGCTTCATACTTAATACATCTGTGTGGTCAACAAAGGCTTTGTCAGACATTGACTCTGGTTTAGGTAGATTTATTTCTGTTTTATGACGTATCAACCCTTATAGATTTTCTAATGCTAAATCCTGTTCGTATATACATATATATATATATAACTGCACGCTATATATATATATATATATATATATATATATACATATATATATAATAGTATGCTATTTTTAAAAGCATCATTATCACTTACAGTGTTACATAAAAGTCACCGACGACTGTTGTGTCGTTGGTGGCTGATGGAGAAGAAAAAAAGTAAAAGCACAACTCGTCTTAAGTGTTATTCCCTCTTTCCTTTCCCCACTCACTCTCGGAGGCCCTAATTGCAGGTGACAATGGATAACAGATACCAAACGCTGAGTAACTTCTTCATTCTCGTCAGAACCAAATCCTCCTGTAAATGTCATTTGTTCTCCTTTGTCTATTCACACAAATGTTTTTCTCTTCATACCTTAGCCACCAAAATGTGTAAGAACTAAGAAATCTAATGTCTTTTATTAGGGTTTACAAAAAATCTAACCCCACTTCGGCCTCGGAAGAGTGACATCATCTGGACAGACCCCGCCATCATTTAGATGTCCGTGGCTGGTTACCACGGCAAACCCTGGTCTAATGTCATAAATAAAGCTTATCTTGTTACACATAGCTCACTGGACGATATTATGAACTTTGTCATCTCGTCTTTCTTACAAATCTATTCACGTCCCAGTATTATCCGTTTACAAAGTTACAGCGTCTTACTAGGAGACCTTTTTGCCATTACATGTAAAGAATCTCAGACCAAAATCAAGGTTCTTCATTGAATTATTTCGTATAACCCACCCTGCAACGAATCTTTTATTCACTCACATACGTTTTGAATTAACTGACAAGATGATACGTCATTACGCAGAAATTTAAGTACAAAGTCAGGGTAAAAGATCTTGAAAAGGAATCGCTCAGTCCATAGTTTTAATTTGAACTATATCGTGAGTTAAACATCAAATTCATTGAAAAGTGGATGTAAAATCTGTGCGCCCAAATTTATCATGAAAATTACTTTCTTGCTCAGGTTATGCTAATTTAAATAAAAATACACCTCTGGTTTCCAGAAATGATTTTTTCGACTGAATTGTTTTGTAATAAATTTTCCTACCTATTGCGTTGGATATTACTTTTTACAAACGGATTTTAAGGTAACACCCGTTAAAAAATTATTGGATTAAAAACGTCAAATAGTTTCTGTATATCTGCAAATATTAGAAAAAACTGAGATAGAATATATGACAATATTATCATCATCATTCTTAGCAGAGATCTCTCTGACTCTCTCTCCCCAACTTTCTCTATCGGCCATCGCTCCCTGAAGGTCTTCAAGGCTACATCGGCGCAGAGCTGTTGTATACAGGTTCTAGCTAGTCGTCCATGTGAAAGTAGTCCACAGGTGTATGTCGCTTATGAGTCCGTACCGTATTCTCCAGCAGTGTCGTGCATGTCTGGTTCGTCTAACTAGCATATTTTTCGCAATGGGTGGTAGGTGACCGTACAGCTGCTGTTTTGTGGGGTGCTGCCTTCAGGACTTGTTCAATATTGCTCGCGACATTCCTGTATTATTGCCGTCAAGCTTTTTCTCCATACGTTTAGTTAGCGTCCGTGTAGTGCATCTTTATAGAAGTATCGACACGACCGTAGCTTTGAAAAAGCTGCATTTTATTTCATCGGTCGGTCTGACTTCCATAAGACCAATAGCCTTTGGATAGCCTTCCATGCCATTGCTAGTTTTGTGTTTATGTCTATCTTGGTTGATGAGACCCTGCTTCCTACATAGGTGAACATGTTCACTAGTTTTAATGACAATATATATATATATACTAAGACATTGAACTACAAGCTATTTTTAAGTGATTTCATTCCGCTCTATCACGGCTTTTTGGACAATATATATAATAAAAATATTTTAAACTGCGCTAATTTTGTCATCACACTTGATATCCAGAGCAAATATTTCGTACATGATATGAATAATTCCATCGTGGGATGTAAAAATCATAGACAAACTGTATTGATTCATTTCCTTTAGTTTTATATTCCCATGTGCTATTAATACTCCTCCAAAGTTTGGTTTAAGATGGATTTTTATCTCAAAGCATTTCACTCATTTTGAAGATCAGCGCTTCTTACATCTGTCAAATGTCTAATAAATATTAAATTATTAGAAACTTTGAGTGATATAGAGGTCATAAATGAAGTCTTGGTGAAATTATAGCTCAAAAACATGTGCTCCTTGTATGGTTTATCATATGTTTTCACAAATTTGCAATGTTCAAACAAAATGTCCACGAAATGCCCAATTTAACCCATCATGAATATAAACTAATTATTTCAGAGATAAATTGTTTTCTTATTAAACTTGAAGTTCAAAATCAGTTGGGGGACTCGATTTCGTAAGGTCAAGGTGAATACCCCTTATTTAGCGTAGACGCGTGATAAAAGCATTAGTTAAGGACTAGTTTGAGGAACATATCTGAAAAAGGGATTGGAGGCAGTTGGAGCAGTCATAGAATGAGCAGCTGCAGAAGAAGTGATGTCACAGAGTGATGAGTCTCTGAGGAAGGTTGGCGGTCGAGTCATCGAAGAAGAAATGACTAAGTCAGTGGCTGTCCTTTTCGCCTCGCACAGTGACACCTATCTGCTGATCAAATCAGTCGACGCATTTCCAATTCTCCATCCCTTTTGGCCAACGAATGTGAAAAGTCACTTACCAAAAAATCCGTATGCAGCGAACGAATAGACGGTGTTTTGAGTTTGTTTTCATCACGGTGAGATTTCCACGGGATCCGACTGAGATATAAGGGGTTATGCTACTCTCATAGTTTTGTTTAAAGCTGTATCGTTACATGAATACTTGATAAATCTATTTCATAATTGTTAAAAGAGAAATATGTCATAAGTGTATATATGTATCGTTATTTATCAAAATATAGAGGGATTTTTTAAAATCATATGATCAAAAAGTTACGAAAGCGCTTCTGTAATTTGAACATATGTAAGATTACTAAAATGTCAATTGCTTAAGCATGGTTTAATAAACTAGATTTAAGTGTTTTCCGTCTTCTGGACTGTTTATAAGCCGAGTCTGGTCAACTATTTAACCATATTTGGTGAAAGAAATAGCCGTATGTATGCGTATCTTACCCGAGAAGATTAGCATTATGTGAAATATAAACTGCTTCGTCCAGGTTTTGAATTCAGGTAACCTTATCCATTTTCTTTAAGAATAACCATTAGTCTACTATATATATATATATATATATATATATATATATATATATATATATATATACACACACACATATGTGTGTGTGTGTGTGTGTGTGTGTGTGTGTGTGTGTGTGTGTGTGTTACTATCAGTTTAACCTTTTGCCATCATCAGGCGAGTTTTTGTATTTGACCTCATTTTATCTGCTAGGATTACTGATATAACGAGTTTGAAATAGCACATTCAGTATCAAATAATGTTCGTAAAAAAAGGGAACTAGTTGTTGCAATTATTCTACCCTGAATAGAAGACTGTCAGACAGCATTAATTAACCTTTATACTCACTCCACACACACACACACACACACACACACACACACATATATATATATATATATATGTAAGTGTGTGTGTGTGTGTCTGAGTGTACACGTGCGTGATTGTAAACTGTAGAACTATACAAATTGTGATATTTTATTGAAGCAATACAGTTGAAATGTTATAAAGGAATACTGTAATTTCCAGTTTGATATACAACTTAAACCTATTTGTACATTTTCTATCTGTGTTGAAGGTAATTTTAAAATTATTCCGTTGCTAGTAAGTCGTATCCACGAGGAATGTCACAGAATATAGCCCACTCCAATTTCTTATCTAAAAATTACATTTTTAGACGAATGATTCCAATGTTTCAAAAATATTTTTGGAATATAATTGAATTAAAACCGACATTATTAGCATTTTTTAAAATTATCCAATATAAAGTGCAGGCAATATGTAAAATAAAGTTGGCGAACGTAGTCGAGGGCGACCCAAAGGCTCCCTTATCAATCGCTACTACACCGAGGCTTAGAGGAGGGCGCTACTTCGTTCGCTTGATTGCTACAATTTACCCTTGATCTGTATTTTATATTGCTAAATGTTAAGCAAGGCTGCATCAAGTACCACTTTTGGAGTCTTTGGTATGACTCAACCAAGGAATGAACCTCGGTCTCCCGGGTTTTGGGCTAACACTCGACCCATTAATCCAATGGCCCGGTTCATATTTATTTATGCAAATGTATTTTTGTCTACAGGGGCGTTCTTTTTTGTTTTTCATATCATTTTTCAATAATCCCAGATAGGATTGCAATATATTCCCATAGATAAATAAAAAAATCCTGGACTGTTATTGACAGGTTACTGAACAAATGGAAATCTGGTTTCCCTGATAAAATAAGACCGGAATTACTCTAAATAGTAGCTGTATTAGTACTTCTGTATGGCTACACTCCGTGGACTTTAACGAAACGTTTGAAGAGAAAAACTAGATGGGAACTATACAGCTAGGTTCTTTTTTCAAAAGGTCCTGGAAGCAGTACCCAGAAAACAGCAGTTGTACGGTTACTTACCCCTATCTTAAACGATCTAAGAAATAGAAGCAAAACATGCTGGAAACTGCAAGGGAAGAAGAACGAGATCTCTATGGACTACTGACCCTGGACACACCAGTCTTAACCGAGCAGTAGAAACTTACATCTATCGGCTCTATGAGGATACAGAGTGCAGTCTGGCTGTTAATGATGAATGGTAAGAGAGACAAAGTTAGAGAGATACAGACAGACTGATGGATATACAAAGACATAGACAAAGAAATCTCTCCTTCCGACACATCTGTAGTTGATGATCATGATAATGAATGAAAAAAGCCTCTTATATTGATTTTGAAGAAAGTAACATTTTTACTAAAGATAAATATAGTAGTGTAATCATTTATGAGCGATACTTTACCTCTAACCTTGTTCGAAAAATGTTTTGCTGTTACTAATTTATTTAATGCTAAAAAAAGTAAAGAAAGCAACAACAAAAAAAAAAGAAAAAATAAAGCGAACATTTTATGAGGGTGTTAATTCTATAGGGTTTTTTTTCCAGATAAAGTTCATAAAGCATACTTCTTTGCCAGACATTTTTTTTCACTAATGCGTGATAGCGAGTATACTGGGATCTGATGGTAAGGAGTTAGTTTCATGACTGTCTTTAGTGCAGATTTACTAGATGGAAGGGAAATTGATTTCAAATCGAGGGAAAAGCTGGTTTATTCATACAAACACTGAATATAAAGTTAAGTATCACTGCATTACCACAAAATAGCGTATAAAAATAGGTTTATGAACTTTGTTTTTTTTTTGTTGTCGGACTGATGGCTACGACTGGGAATTAGGCTGTTTCATTCACTATCACTTTCTCTAACACAAACCAAAGCAAACACTTCACTCGCAATGACTATTGGCATTTAAATCAGATCTAAAATGTCCAGGTGGTGTGGACAGTGATTTTCTTATAGTAGAAAATAGTCCAACTGATGAAAGTTTCTCGGAGAAATGAGATGTAGCAGGAGAAAAAGAGCTAATTAAAAACTATTTGAATCGAAGGCAAATTCTCTAAAGATTTAATAACGGTCCCATAAAACACATAAGAAAGTAAATAGCTATCAGCAAAACGAGCGAAAAAAAAACTGTCTCAAATATTTTGTACGAAATATACAAATGCTTTCCAAAATTTCTAATCCTCACAAAAAACAAAACAAAAACAAATAAAAAGAGAAAAAAAAACACTGCTGAAAATTTTATTGTGGTAACACAAGGCTACTTTTTATAAAACTACAAAAACTAATTCAGATTTATGTCTCAATTTCTATATAGATGAGGCCAATAGAAAGGTGAGATACGTACGACAAATCTAAAATCTTGGTGAGGCTTAGAACTTTTGGAACGACTGTTGTATTGCGCAAATTTTTGTTTACCCAGTATCACTACAGATATCGAGACTGTAAAACCAAAAAGAAATAATCTCCCTTGTTCAAGTTTGGTTTAAATATAAAGCCAACCGCATTTTCATATAATAACAAAAGCTACTGACTGACATACACTACATTGCCTGTTCTGCCTTGTTTCAGAAAATCAGATCTTACCATTACCTATGTTATCCATTGTGCTGCTAAACAAATGAGACACAGATGAGTGGAAAAGTATTTTTATTTTATCTATCACCTCGACTAAGATATATGCTCATGTAGTGACAAGCTAGAAGCATATGAGACAGTTTCCCAATGCTCGGCCGTTCGATGCATATAGAATTTGGTATCACAAGTAAAAGTTCGTCAAAGAACTCCCAGAACCACCTCCTTCATTAACTTGCAAAATAAAATCACCAACTGGAAAAAATTTCCCAACTCTACTCAGAAATGACAACACAATTGTCAAACTTCAAAATAGACTGGTACGTATTCACAAAAATGACTAACCTTTCTCTCATAAAATGGAACATTTAACTAATAATTGCGCTGATGAAACTACAGGTTTCCCTTAATAAAACCTAACCTTATTTACAGCCTCGGATTTCCGGGGGACACTTGGCATTCACGTATGGTGGGTGTTCTGTTGATTACGAAGTTCCTCGCTTGGCACTTGAAGAGCCTCCAAAATGTAGAATGCTGACAGAATCATGTCTTTTTTTTCTTCGTGACAACCACGCATAAGTCTCGATTTGTTCATGTCTCATCGCATTAAAGGAACTTGAGTCAAATTCTACCTAGTGTGATGTCGGATAAATATCAAACCTACCTTGAATTTTTTCAATGCAGGCCTTGCATAATTTGGTTTGGTATGGTTTTATGGTATATCAACTATTGTAGGTTATTTAATGCCGAATCCATTTTATACATGAAAAGAGTTCTCTTTCAAACAATTCAGTTAAGCATGAGTACGCAGTTTCATTATCAAAACATTTCTATTTCAAACAATTCAGTTTAATATAAATACACAGTTTAGTTCTATTTTATCCATATAGTGGTAGCACCTGACAGAGTGCTACCACTCCGGGCCAGAGCAGACTTAGGTGTGATGGCAATAAACAGTTATGGGTAAATATTAGGGCAGAATAGGTTCTTCAGCCTTGGTGAGGCAACTAGTCTAGGAGAAGGAAAACTCTGAATTCAAACCTGTTAAACTCCGCTTAAAATTGACCTCGTGTCATATCTTGCCCGAGCGGAGGGGTTGGTAAATAGGATAAATAGGATAAACAGGTATTCCTCATTCCCCAAAGCTCCATCATTACTGAAGCCGTACCATTAGATTGGTTATAATGATATCCAGGTCACTCGTTGAGGGAGTCTTACACCTCTGCAGAGATGAATTTGGTATATTTTGCAACTCCAGCTGAAAAGGGTCGGTCTTAAATGATCTGCTTGAAATATTGGTGACGCAGAAATGAAATCTTATGATACGTAAGATTTTATATTTGCCAATTTTTCAGGGTGATAACGAGTTCATTCAAAAGAATTCAATTCGTTTAGATCAGGACTGGGTTGTAATTTCATTTTCTTCAACTTTGATTATGATTAGTCCGGCATGTATAATCAGTTTATTTGGAATACAACCAGTTATGTGATAAAAGTGGATAGATAGAGTAACTGAAAACTATTGAACAGAATTTGATTCATACGGAAAGATTTGAGGTGATCATAATCGGCTAGAAACTATGTCATGCATCTAGGACGAAGGGATATTTTGGATGTCAACATATCTCTAACAAAAAAACGGCCGACCATATAGAGGAAACAATGAACAACTCTCCTAGTTATACTCGCAACTACGACAACAATGTTGCTGTAACGTGACCTTGCCGTAATTCATTGTTGTAGCAGCCAGCAACAAACAACTGGCAATGGTTATGAGTAGCATTGGGCCAAAATGTAACGCATGTAGCAAACAGAAGCATTTCGCAACAATATCCTGATCAAAATTTTGACATCAATAAGGTATAATACGAAGCATTGAGTACTAAGGAGGCCACAATGGATGGCCAAATAGCACATGTAACATTTGGTCAAGAAACTGATACCTACACATCAACCAATAGCAACAGCCCTGAAGAAGACGACTCAAATATATCCAACGCCTGCAAGACCATATTCCCTGGCGGGTCATAATACTTAAAAAAATTGACTCCCAGATAGAAATTTAATCATATTTAAGAAAAATGTAAGTGTAGTGTGGGATAAACTCTGTTTTGCCTGTCATATTCACAGGAGGAGGATAATCTATAAAACAAGAACTATACATTTATAACAATCTAAACATAATAACTCAGTCAGACGGCCCACATTGACATGGGAATTTAACCTTCATGTTTTCTGTGTATTAATTAGGTGACATAGGATACATTTCCTCTTGATTCACAGCATCACGCATTACACCCTCCAGGCCATTAGTTAAAGTCTTGGGTGGGTAAAACCCTGCCACAGCCTAAATACTCTAAAACCTTTCTTTTCCCTGCAGCGAGTGAAAACATGCATGAACTTAAGAGGTGGTTTTTAAACTAATTTGCCATAACAGCTTTTAACAATAGTGGGAGATTTCTCGTCATGTTTCGCTGTCCAGCCATCATTCATTTTAATCAAAGTTAAATGAAATCTAGAGATAACCCTATCCCAGTACTATATCATTTCAAAAAGCAAGTAAGCTAGGCCTTTTTTGATGATATGAAAGGAGACATCATCTGCCTAGTACCCATTGGTACCCTTAACGAATGGTGTAGCATCATTGTCATCACTGCCAAGAGAAATGGGGAAACCAAAGAGAAAAGGGGATCATCAATATCTAAACTCCTAATACAAACGGGAGATTTTCTATTTAGGTTTTTGATTGACTGCCTCTACTAGGCAACAATGTTACATACTGACCCTCGGCCGAGCTGTCAAATAAGAGATGCACATGTGTAAATAACAGGTGCATCCGGTCGAAGATATCAGGGTATAACCTTGACTGTGAACGGGCTGAATTGGGTGCAGATGTGACGTCCACAAAAAGCTGGTGGGTGTCAAACAATTATATAACCCCTGCCACTGACAGGTTTAGTTATTTGGAGATACGATGCTGTAGAGAGAAACAGCACCCAGCAGAGGTCTATGGGCCCTCAGGACCCCCGACTGAGCAGCCCTGCAGAACGAGAAAGAAGTGCTGCTTAAGACTGAGGAATTTGGGATCAATATGTTGCAGTCTGTCCAGTCTCCAACTCACCTCTCACACATAACCCTTTCGCAACCCTTTCGAATAAAGTGAGAGGTATTTTTTTTCTAAAGATGTGTGTTCGTTCGTCATTAATGTTGATTTTGTTTCCGCATGTATATGTGTATAGTTGTATATGTCTTACAACAAGACACAACAACAGACATTGTTACATCACAAACATACAAGCCCACTTTCGATCGCAATCGTTGATTGATCGAGGGTAACTACCTCCATTATCACAAGCTGGGTGAACTTGCAACAATTAATAATTTGACATTCACGTCACCTGACCTCATTGGAACAAGCAGTCAAAACGATCAGAGTTACAAGACCCTAATGAACAACAAACTCAATTTACCTAACAGTTCCTTAACAAAACCTGAGATCCTCGATTTCTTTGAAGTACGGCTTAGTAGAAATAAATGGAAGTGATATAGTGATAGCTACTACACCAAGGTGTAGGGGAAGGCGCTACCTTTTCCCTGGATTTCTCCACTTTACCTTGATCCTTACCGTATAATGCTGCGTGTTAAGCATCAAGTACCATTTTTAGAGTCTTTGTTATGATTCGACCGGGGCCATTGGTGAACTCTCTAACCAGTTTTATATACGCAATTTAATTGCTGTAAAAAATCTCAAAAAGGATTGTAAATTATAACACTTATCCTCAGGATTTATTAGCCAATGACAAGATGCAAGAAGCATTCCCGCTATAGAAGGGTCTGATCCAAGATATTCTTCTATCCCTTGGACAACTTCTATTTCCCAGTCAATTTCGTTACTTTCTTTCTCCGCCACCTATTCTCAACAAACCCCATGCTGACTCTATAAATGCAGCTCATCATCACAGGGGAAGTCTTCATAAAAGCAATACTGAAATACAAAGAAGTATAACAGATATACTCCAAACGTCTGCTCTCTTCGGAAGTGTGACACAGTTGCTACACAAAATCAACTCAACTGCAGGTGCAACATTACCGGCAAAATCATTACAGTCGTTCCAGATTGCCAATACCGAATCAAGATTACACGTAAAAATCGCTGTTTCTTGAGAAAGTTAGAATTTCAGTCCATATCCCCACATATATCATCCTCTAAAGCTCTGCCAGTAATATTCCAAACATGCGTTTCGATTCCTACACATAAAACAACTGAAAATACAGAAACCCTGCAAAATTGTTGTGATAAAAAGAAAAAGGGGAGACTAAGAATCGAAAAAAAATCAAATTAAAAACCTACCAAAATGGTGATAAAATCTACCTATCCACCTATTGTTAATATTCAAAAGGAACGGAAACAAACAAACCGAGGAATTTACAATCTTAGCAGACCCTAAACAGCAGCTCATAGGTCAAATATCATTCAGGTCAGTCACGTAACTGACGAATCTCGAAACCCTTTAAAAGTTAACCTGTTGTGATGAATATGGTTAAGGAACGCCGATGTTTGTTACATGATCACCGTCGGCTGCTGATTGCGAAAAAACCTAATACCCCACAATGAAATAACATCATCCCTTATGATGCACCCGATCTCACCCTCCAAATGTATTTTGTATAATGCGAGTATCTAAAAATTAAGCTTGAAAACAAAGCAAAAGAAAAGAGTAGAAATAAATGTTATCATGCATATTTTACGTTTTAAAGACATCAATATTTTATTAGTAGAGAGAGAAACTTTAGAAAACACGTTGAAACATTACATTACACATGTCTTTCTTTTTTTTTCTTCTTCTTTTTTCCTTGTTCAGATATTTATCACTTGCCAGTTGAGATGTAAAATGTTTACTTGTTCACAGATCTGGATTTGAACATATGGCTTGATGTATATGTAAATTACATCATCTCTGCCAGGTGTTGATAAACTACATATTTTATGGCTATCTCTTTTTTAATTTTCACTTTATCAATTCTTTTACCAAGCAATTTTAGACAAAATGTAAATTTATATAAGATACTAAAAAAATGTAAACAAACGAACGCTCCTACTTAATACCTTATTATTCCCTAACTGACGTATTACGCTTGTTGGCTGCGCGGTCTAATACTAAGTCTAACGTAGAGTTGGGCGGGTTTCGATCACAGCTTTCAAGCGTCCTGCGTCTCTAGCCACACTGAAGAGTTGTGATACAATGAAACAGTTTGGCTGTGGATGACTATATATATATATATATATATATATATATATATATATTTGTTAGATTTACGGATCTCTCTGTCAATCTATATTCAAGCATCATAATGATGGTAACGGTACCGGTTAGAATACGCCTCTGCAGTACGGTAAGGATATTTATCCGACTTTCCAAGAAGCCCGATTTGATATGCATTCTTTTTAGAGTGGGAAACTTCGTGTGCGTGCATTAGAAGAAATTCGTGGGCCCGTCGGCATTTCCCCTTTAGGGTGCTTCAAGGACCGAGCAATGAACTCAACTTTGCTAAGCATGTATTGCCTGGGAGAACGGCCCCCTGGTTCCAACCTATTTTTTTCTCCCCCACCGACTGGATGGCTTCCGCGCCAGCTAAGTATCTCTGCAGTAATTTAAAACAAGCTCCAAAAATAATGAAACTAAACTTCATCCAGTGCACACACGCACACACACACACACACACTCACACACACACACACACACACATATATATATATAAATATATATATATATATAACCCTCCTCAGGAGCATGATCGGAAATGTCAGTTTTTTAGGCGTAGTTTAATAGGGTGGCCAAATGGGTAGAGTGTTTGTCAATGGTTCGGGAGACTGGGGATCATTCTCAGGTCGAGTCATACCATATACTCAAAAAATGATACTTGATGCCCCCTTGCTTAACACCCAACATTATAAGGTAAGGATCAAGGGTAAAATAGAGCAATCTAGGGAATGGAACAGCGCCCTCCTCTTCACATCGGTGATGAAGCCATTGAAAATGTGCTTTCAGGTCACCCTCGACTACGGTCGCCAACTTAATATGTTTGAATTCAGAGTTTTCCTTCTCCTTGACTGTTTGCCATACGAAGTTTAAAGAACTGTGTTTGTCCTGTTTTGACTTGTACCTGGAGGGGAAATAGTTGGATTCATGCCGTTCCCAAGTGTGTTAGCGCTATGTGAAAAGCTAATTGCTTCGTCCGGAATTTGAACTCGGGTCACTGTGTTTATTTCCTAACACAATTGCCATCTTGAAATCATTTAACTATTGGCAGAATAACTCTTAAGCTACACAAAAATCTAAATTTAAATTGACTTTGCACAAAATTTCCAAACCTCAAGGAAAGAAAAAAAAAACCACACAGGCTGACACACCGCAAATATTAATCTATCAATCAATCAAACACTACAATTTAAACCTAAATTGTTATATATTAAAGCCTCTACTATGGTCCCTTGAGGTAGGATGGGAGTTTTGAGTTGTTACATTAAAAGTCGTAGGTTTATATCACACACATAAATCATCATCAATTACACGGAGGCAAAATATGCTCTCATCACTTAATTTAATAAAGTGCCATGGGATATCCTGAGTATCCCTCATGCAATACCAAATATGACGAAGGCGATATTTGTTTGCTTTAGTGGATGTCATTTTGATGGCGTATTTTCATCTCAGTCTGCTACTTTTGAACACTTTCAAATATTCTCTAATTTGAATGGTTTTAACGGCACGTCAACCGGCATAGGATCGTCTCATGCCCATAATTTAGAAAATAACGTTCATTATTCGTTGTCATTTACATTTTTGTGTTGCCTTTTTTATACGTTCCTCTCATATACAAATCATTTTGAAACAATTATTCGACACATGGATGGGAACTGAACAGGTACTATTTTTCCGGATTAGAATTGACATGGGAGTAATGTCAATAAAAAGATTGTCTTTTATCCCCAGAATTTCAAAACTGGAGCTTCACAATCAGATTCAGTTTAGTATCATACCAGAACCCTCCTTTTTGGGTGGGAGATCTTACCTCGCCACACTGAATACAGTCAGTTAATTCAAGAACCAACGACAGGGTGAACATCTTCTATTGAGATTTACAGAAACAAACTGATACTAAAGACCTTATATTTCATCGATTTTGTCGACCACCTGTATATCCTCTTCTTTAACATTATCTATGCATGTATGAATGCTGATTTGACGACTACTGCTATTATTGAAAAACCACAAACCTCTAATATCCACAGGAATTCTCCGAAATGACAATTCTGTCTCTCAAAGGCACTTAAATCAACACCTTGTAAACGGTTGTAATTTCTCCATCGAGGCACACGTGCATATCCGTGATTGAAACCAAGTCGCTCTAGTTACTGTCACAACATTACATCTTATCGCAGCATTCATCACCGTCTAAATATCTTATCCAGAATGTGTTGTGGTCTGAGTCATGTCACGAGGTAGCCGAATATATTGAACATGTCATCAGAATATTTACTTGAGCTTAACCTGCTATGGGTAACAGTCAATGCCGAAGATAAATGGAGACAATGACCCGAGTTCAAATCCTGGACGATGCTTTCTTCATTTTACTTCACAATAATGTACCTTTAAAAGGCAAGAATCTACCAATTATCTCTCCAGATTTGGGTAAATATTTGGGCAGACTTATGAACCAAAAGCCTTGCTAAGGTAAAAGTTTTTGGAGAAACAAAATTCTTCTTTCAAACTAGCTGTACTATTCTAAAGAAAAAGTAATAATACCTGATGTCGCATCCTGCTCGGGTAAAAAGAGGAGGCGTGATAAACTGAATGGCTATCGTAAGGAATGGAATCGACGACTCGAGATCAAATTGTGGATGAGGCTGGTAGCACTTTACTTCCTGCTGATGCTCTTGCGAAAAGTTTTAATTCCTCGCAGTTAGGGGTACATAGTAGGACTGATTGGGCTCTTTAATCTTGATAAGGCAACTTGGTAAAGAAAACTCTGAATTCAAACGAAATATTGTCCGCTGAAAAAATCACCTTGTGCAAAATCCTTTTTTGGGGTTAGGGGAAGAGTAAATACATATTTCTTGTCTAAGAATAAAAAAATTGCAATATTTTCTCGTATAAAATCTTAGTTTTTACTGTCGTTATCTTTGATGACATATCAACCTTCACGGGTTATTCAATGCTACAAACGTATTTGGAGAAGAACAATTATACTATTAAACTCATTGCTGGGGGATTAAAGGGGTTCATATTTTTTTAAAGGTATTAATCCAAAAGTGAAAGTTATTGCACGACAGGACTGCAATATCGTTTTAAGTAAGTTTGGACTCCAGTAAAGCTATTACTTTCCCTTTAAGACTTATACAATTGGGGAGGAGTCCTCATGTCATAGCATTTTAGCGCTGGATTGTGATTCTTTTGTGAGTTAAAACTCCAGTTGCACAATTATGTTCCCTTTTTGACTTATACCTAAAGGGATGGGTTTAGCATTGATTTGGTTGGTTGAGTTTTATGGCATATCAACTTTGTAAGTTATTTAAGGCCAAATCCATTTTTATGCAAATATACAGTTCTATTTCAAACGATTCAGTTTAGCATAAAAACGTAATTCAATTCTCAAAACATTTCTATTTCAACCTATTTAGTTTATTCCAACAGTTCTAATTCAACTTATTCCGTTCAAAACAGTTGTATATTAAACAATTCAGTTTAGTGTAAGTACAGTTTCAATGGCAAAACCTCTTAATTTCAAATAATTCAGTTTAGCACAGGTTCGGCATTGAATAAACCACGAATATTAATGTCATTAAACAATAAAAGTAAACAAAACCTAATACCCTTGGGAAAGGCATGAACCTCTTATACCCCCGGTATAGGTTGAGTAGTAAAACTACTGTTCTTCTATAACGATTGATTTGGCACTAAATAACCCATAAGTTTTGATATGCCATCAAACGAAGAAACCAGACCACTATTAATATTCTTGCGAATATGTAAAAACTTAACCTCCTGGTATGGATTAGATAATACATATTTGTTCTTCTACAAAGATGGCTTTCCTCATAAATAACCCACGAAGTTGGATACTCTATTAAATAAAGAAACCAATCCAAAACATCAATTATCATCTAACTTTCAGTTTAAACTAAAATTCAGAAAATATATGCTGAAATATGTGAACAGATTTAGAACAAACACACATCTGTAATATGTATGCCTCAATTTAAGCTAAAACATTATGTTATAATCGCAGAAATAGAAATAATCGTCTCACCACATCCGTGAAAACGGAGATATCGATACATTTGTAGTCGTGAAAACCCGGAAGGTGATCTGATCCAGCTGGCCCGGGGTTCTGAATGTAATGACATTGTGATCATTAATCACAGACTACAGATCACAGCTGGTGATTCTCCACTTTCACCCGAAAATAACTCGGCTCTAAATAATGATTGAATAACTATTTATTTCTTTTAATAAAATAGCTTATTTGCTTTGCTATAAAGATTTTCATTTACCAACCTTGCTTCTATGTGGAGACAAGTAACACTTAAACCAAAAGGAAATAATTTAGAATTCTTCATGGTTAATCCCCTCGTCGATGATGGTATTTCTCAAACTTACCAGCTTCCTGCAGATAACGAAATATATGACCATCATCATGAGATCAGATCTTCTCATCAATTAACTGTAACCCTGAGGAGAGGATTAGTGAAAAATGCGGTTAGATTTTGTAGGGTACTTCTTCTAAGAAGAGCAATAGAAACCATCCAATAAACAATCTCTTACCAAGAAATTAAATAAAAAATCAGTAATTAAAAAAGAGAGGAATTGTAAATTGATAATAAACCAAGTTATTGGTTTTCAGTTATATTGTTTCTAATAACTTGATTTCTTTTTTAATTACTGACTTTTAAAAATACGTAAATTTGGTAAAGCCATAAGGTGAAAAACGGCATTTTTATCTAGTTATCGTATATTCTTATTCAGAAACATGATTGAGACAGAAATAAGCAGTTTTTGTTGGTTGCATAATACATGAAAAAGAAATACATTAATCACACACACACACACACACACACACACACACACACACATATATATATATATATATATATATATATATATATATATATATATATATATATATACTATTTACCCAACCTCTCCGCTCGGGCAGGATATGACACAAGGTCAATTTTTCAGCGGAGTTTAACAGGTTTGAATTCAGAGTTTTCCTTCTCCTAGACTAGTTGCCTAACCAAGGCTGAAGAACCTAGTCTGTCCTACTATTTACCCATAGCTGGAGGGAGAATAATTGGATTCATACCATTCCCAAGGGTATTAGTGCTATGTGAAATGCAATCAGTCTCGTGTCGCCATGTCCATTCCCTACGACGATAACGACTACACCACGGGCACCTCCACTATATATGTGTGTGTATGTGTGAGAGAGAGATAAAGGTTACTGTTTAACTGACGAATGTAAATTGTGTTTGGTATCGTTTTTAATGGCATATCAAACTTCATGGGATATTCAATGCCTGAACGATTCTTGTAGAAGAACAGTAGTGATACTCTTTTGACATAGCTAAGTGAGAAAAATGGGGTTCATATTTTCCCCAAGGGAATTAGGTTTTTTTTTCGTTTCTGAGCTTAATGGCATATCAAATTTCGTGCCAGAGTCTTCCTTTTAGAATAACTGTTGTGATATTATATAACCCATCGCTGGAAGGATGAGAGAGTTGATATCTTTTCCAAAGGTATTTGCCCGAAAGTGAACATAATGTCGAGACTGGAGGTGGAACTCGTTTACAACTTTGTCACTGTCCAGCACGTTAGCCACAATGCTACCTGCGCTTCTTACTGCCAGAATGATGAAAATAACAACAATGATAAAAATTCATACATTGATGCCACTGAAATGAGATTGAAAATTAGTTGGTATCACCATAAATTCTGCTTTTACAACAAAAATATGCCAACAGTACAACATTGTTAAAACAAGTATGACTAAAAGAAATCACAAGCCGACGAAGGTGTTAGAAGATTGATTGATTTATTGACTGATTAATTCAAATGGTATGTCTACTCATTCGGTGTAATTTTAAATCTAGAGGTATGGGAATTGCATTCATCGTACATTCAGATTTATATTTTGGTGTAGGTGTTTCTTAAGAGTCTCTTTTTTTTGTACTCCAATCAAATATAAATAATTTTTAATCTGATCAATTTGACCCATAGATTAGACACAAATAGGCATTACGACTCCTCGTAAGGTTGGACCCGGGTGTCATTATAATAAACCGTTTTTCATACAGCGAAAAATGGAGTCTCATCATTAGTCAGTTTATCTATAGGTTAAATAGATTTGTTTGAATATCAATTGTATTCGATGTCCCCCCCCCAAAAAAAAGGATTTAAAATCAATTAATTGTGTAACTATGATTGCACAACGAACGTATTTGCCTAACCTTAAGGCAAAAAATAACCCTAGACAGGTTGAGATGACGTTAAAATTAATCCATGAATCATGTTTTGAATTTGATAATAAATAAGATTTTTTCAATTCATATAACATAATCCTATTGTGACAACAAGCTTTCTTAGCATCAAAATTATTTATACTCTGAGGAATAAAAAGTAAAAGATTAAAGAAAACATAAATTGCTATTCAACGAATGTTTTTTGATAGGATTCTTTATATCTGTAGAATTGATGTACCGTTTTCCCTGCAGAAAATGCAGAAAATATGAGCAATGTAATCACCCGACGGAGATAAGTTGAGAGAGCAGCGTGAAGAATAAGATAAACAACAATCCTAAACAAGAATCATTTTCCCCAATGTGTTTTCGCAACAGATGTTCTTAAGTTGTCACGCAAGTGTAAAACACTTACCAGTTGATCAATGAAGCTCGCTTTTTCAATAGATAGCTGTGTAATGCTTTCACTGACGGCTATATACTTTCAGATTTGACAGTTCGTCTTTAACTAATCCACCTTTCACAGTTAGGGTGATATTCAAGGTCAAAATCGATCAATCAATCAATCACTCGACGCATCCTATTCTACCAGAAACAACATTTTAAATTTTGTCGAAAAAATGTACTTTAAACTGTAATTAGGTCAAGTATGTTCGAAAGGCTCATTTCTGTGTGAGTTCTTTGAATTGTTCACTCTCTTTAGTAGCTATAAAATTTTTGCATAGATTATTCGATGCCAAAGCCATCCTCATCGAAGAACAATAATGGTATTAATTAGACCCTAGTTGGGGTAATAAGGAGAGTTCATAATTTCCCTAAGAGTATCATTCCAAATGTGAACGTAATAACTCGACTAGAGTTATAACTTAATACGATGTTACAAACTAGAATGTAAGCCAATACACCACCGCTTATCCCCAAGACTGTAGACATATAGGTATTGAATGTTATTTAAGGCTTTATTTTCCGAAGTTGTGAACATATTTCTCCCCTTGTTTCTCTTTTATTATAATCGTAAAACATTCAATATCTCAAGTGAGACTAATTTATTCTCGTTTGCGTGTAATTATCGAACCATTCTTCCTTTTCAACACTTATCAAGCTGAAACTGATCTGTTTAATCTATTAGTTGGACGCTGATAATACTAATACTCTTGGAAGTAATAGCAATGAATAGCTACTTTGACAGAGTGGTGTTTAGAATATATCAAAATTAGTGCCTTTTAATTGACAACCGTTTTCGTATTCATAGCTAAACAGTTATTATGCTTTGTAATGGATCAGTAGAGTCTCCAGCTTTTTGAGATCAATAGAAGTACTGTAACAACATGTATTAATTAATCCAATACCAACAGATCAAGTAGGTTTACCAAAGAATTTACTATCAAACAGTAATTCTCTGATTTTACATCTTGTAAAAATTCCCGTGAGTGGGAGTCCCTATGGAGTAATACTAGAATTTATTGGACTGTGATATTGTCATCGAGTTTGAACTCTACTTTCGCAATCACGTTCACTTTCAAACTAATAAAAATGGAAAAGATATGAACAACTAAACATGCAAGTATGCTTTTCTTTTGTAAGGATGGTTTCCGATTTAAATCTCCCACAAACGTAAATATTCCGGTGAACAAAAACAAACAAAAAACAAACGAAAATTTTATCTGTGTCTAATTCTGCTTTTAAGAACCGAAATCTTTAATCGTCTTCAACAGTTGATGTTAGGATTTTAAAAAAAACTGCCATTGGGCAGAGGCTTAGCTTGACATGAATAGGTTAACGGTTGATATGCCACAAAACCCAAACAAACTAATAAACAAACATGAGAGCTTTATGCGAGTCTGCCGTTGAGATATGCTGTACATTAAACAAAATAATGACATTCTAGAACAATTATGTTCGTAATGTCTTTATTGCCCATTGTCAACAAATGACAATATAAAAACTCTCATTACAAAACGAGTGATGAGACTTTCTTTCCAACCTAATCGTGATTCGACGAATCATCTTCAGGCGTCTTCTGTTATGAGATCAACATTCTAAAGATCAAAAGAGATGAGGAGATGAAAGGCGAAAAGAGAAGATAATTAGAACTTCATTGGAATGATACCAAGTGAAGAATATAAATCCTAATAGCATATTTTTTTTATCAAACCCTTAGAAAAATAGGGGGCTCTTGACATAGCTATTAACCTGCGATCTCGCAGTAAGCTTTCGAACTCCAGTTGCAATATTAGTTTTACTTTCAGACCAATAGATTTGAGAATTGCGTAAGTCCTCAATTCCCTTAATAGGGATTAAATAGTACCCCTAATCTCGATTCATAAGGATTAATTATCATTCCAAACCAACGATAAGCAATTATACAAAGAAACTAAACCTTGCGGAATGAAAAACATTTGACGTTTAGATTGATCTTACTATTTTTGTTCTAATGCCAAACCACATATCAATAACTTATTGAATAATAATACAAATATATCCTGGAGGAGGAATTTAGAAATCAAATTCCTACTTCCATTGTATTTGAAAATAGGCATTCTTATTCTACTCCATTTCACGCGAGTTTTAAGTCTGGGTGACAGCAAATCTCCTCAGGTGTCCCAAATTCTTCAAATTGTTTTGCTAATCTTAACAGTTCTGAGGTCTGTATGGTCTCGAATCTTCGATATTTTTACTGGATACTGTATTCAGTCTTTCTTTGATTTTTTTTCATATTATTTGAATCCTTGAATTCTTATATCCATCCAAACTTTTATGTCGACGAGTGCCCCTACTTTATGCTTTTCTTTAAACATAGATATTATTTATGTAATTTCTTGGGTGCAAGTTATTATTATTATTATTATTACTCATTAGAGTTTTTCACATCAGCGTTAGCTGTTGGTTTTTCACTGGAGTCCGAGTGACAGCAAGTCTTCGCAAGTCTCCAGTACTCGTCTCAGGATTCTGGCCGTTCTCAGCAATGCTGTCGTTTGGATAGTCTCTACCCGTCCGCCAACTTTCAAGTCCTCCATGCTTTTTAATAATCCTTTAGTTATTGGGCCTAAAGCACCAATCACAATTGGCACAATCGTTACTTTCATGTTCCACCGCTTTTTCAATCCTCTAGCAAGGTCGAGGTACTTATCCTTCTTTTCACTTTCCTTCAGATTTATTCAGTGACCGCCGGGACAGAAAAGTTGACAATTTTGGAAATTATATTTTTTTTGTTGATTATTATAAGGTCTGGTCTTTCAAATCAGCATTAGCTGATGGTCTTTCACTGGAGTTTAAGCGACAGCAAGTCACCTCAAGTCCCCAGAACTCATCTAAGTATTCTGGCCATTCTCAATAATGTAGCAGTTTGGATGGCCTCCACTCGTCTGCCAACTTCCAAGTCCTCCAGTCCCTTTTAGTAATCCTTTAGTTACTGTTCCAAACACACTAAGTACAATTGGTATAATTGTCATCTGCATGTTCCATAGTGTTTTCAATCCTCTAGCAAGGTTGAGGTACTTATCCTTCTATTCACGTTCTTTCAATTTTATTCTGTATTTGCAAGTTCCCTTTTTTTTTTTTTTGTTGATTATTATTATGTCTGGTCTTCTGACTGAGATGAGGTGATCCGTGTTTATGTCAAAGTCCCATAGAAGTTTATGTGTGTTATTTTCTAGGACAGGAGCTGGGTTGTGCATATGACATTTGTTCGCATGGTCAAATTTAAATTTCTTGCACGTCTCCCAATGGATCACGTTGCCGACCCAGTCGTGTCTAGTCTTATATTCCTTCTGTGCTAATTTGCTGCATTTGCTTATTATATGATTGATGGTTTCATCTCTGTCACTGCATAGCCTACATTTGCTATAGTGTTGCGTCTTATCTATTCTCGCTTTGATATGATTGGTTCTTACAGCGTTATTCGGTGCTGCTACTAGTAGAGATTCAGTTTCTCTCTTAAAATTTTCTTTTCTTAGCCATGTCCAGGTGTTGTCGCGTGATATGTTGTTTATTAGTCGTTTAAAACGCCCATAGAGTTGTTTTCCTTTCCATTTTTGTTTCCTATTTATTGTCATTGTGTTGTCCATGGCGTTATCAGTATCGTTTCTAATGGCTGTAATCAGTACTCTATCGTGTTTTTGTATATAGTGTTCGAGTCGTTGTATCGATGCGTTAACGGTGGCTTCTTTTCTTGATACATATAGTCTGTCAACGTCGTCTCTGGGATATAATGCCTTATTCATGGCCATACGTTTTCTTGTTCTTTGGTCCATTGGTGTTCATCTCTGGTCCACTTGAGAAAGGGTCGGAATATCTAACGAGGAGTACAGCCCAATTATTTATTCCTTTGATAAGGTTTCGCCGAGAGAGTTTTGTCTCGAGTAGTTTTCTAGTTCTCCTGAGATATTCTTTTTTAATTTTGTTTTTCATTTTCACTTATTTTATGCTGTCAGCCTGCTAGATTCCCAAGTATTTGTAGGTTTCTTTTTCTGCAAGCCTTCTAATCTTGTCTAGAGTTGGTAGATGTCTTTTGCCACTTTTTATTACAAGCATGGCATATTTTTCTATGCCAAATTCCATTCCTATATCCTGCCTGTATATTCTAACAGCGTGTTTTAGAGTTTCCTGTTATTTTTCATATTTTGCAAATTGTTTGATGTCATCCATGTACATTACGTGTTTGATCTTTTCCTGCGATCTACTAAGTTTGTATCCGGCTGTGCATTTTCTGAGTATGTAGTTTAGTGGCATCAAGGTAATTATAAATAATAAGGGTGTATCATTATTAAAGAAGTTTCGTTTTGTTGTTTTATAGCTTACCAATCCTTGTGGTTTATTAAATGCCAAATCCTTATTTCCAGATAAGCCAAAGCTCATTAATTTCCGCACTGTTAAATGACTGGAAGTATTGTTTTCCAATACTAACAGTTCTACTAACACACAAATAGTTCCATGAAATGCTATTTAATACTTATAATTCTATATTGTATAAATCATTTGTTTGTACACCATTAAGTGTTTTAAATTGTTGTTATCTAACGTAACTATTTCTATTTAACATTAAAAATTATTTGCTCATACTTAAGTGGTTTAAGTATGACAATTTATTGTTTGCACATAGATAAATGTTTCCAAATATTACTATTTACCAATAAGAATTCTATCCATGATAATGATAATCGCTAATAAACGATTTAAAAGTTTTATTTCACCCTCAGATGGAACACTACTAGGTTCTAATGCTCCGGATCAGGGAGGGACTTAGAGTAATGGTACTTAAGGGTAACTCCACATTCTCAAAAATCATATGATGAAATAATTCGTCAGGACACTAAAAAAATTCATGATTTGTTATCTAACAATAATAGTTCTTGTCAACATGAATTATTAGTTTGCACACAGTTAAATTATTTCAGGTATTGCTATCTAATACTAATCATTCAATTTAACGTTAATCATTTGTTTCAATGCGGTTAAATAGTTTTAAGTGTAGCAAATGATTAGATCGTTCTATTTGACATATAAATGGGACCCTAACAGGTACTGCAACTTTTGATCAAAAAATAACTGGAAGTTATGCCAATGAAGGTTTATTCTACATTTCCCAAAGATAGTTTGGTATCATACACAGGACATTGGTCTGGGCAGGGGTACGACTCCTCTAAAAAAAGCAGTCAGCATATTCTACAGATTCACCTGACAGGGTAGAAAGAAAAGTTAGTACCGATAATACTTATATATATATATATATATATATATATATATATATATATATATATATATATATATATAAACTAGTTGTATTTATACATTCTTTATGTGCAAGTACTAAGGTGTAAATTATATTCATACATTCAATAAAGAAGACAGAATGGGTGACATCACCTCTGCCCTCCGACCTTACCGAATCTTTAATACGCTGCCCGCCTCGCCCCCAAATTACCATTATTCCCTTTTAAATTTGCTTTTGTACCCCGAATAATAAAATTTAGCGTGAAATCTATTTCCTATGCAAAAACAGTCAAATTTACAAATTTTCATATATATTAGTTTTGAATAAAATAATATATGAATCAAAATACTCATGTATTTATACTCAAGTTATAAATTATTCATTCCCTTACTTTTCATGTTTTTGGAGTTTTCTCCGTAATAAGATTACTAGTAACATAGCTGTATGACTACATGCGTGTCACAGAGCACTGTGTATGATCCATCTTAATGATGTATCCAAAAGA
Organism: Sepioteuthis lessoniana; assembly: GCA_963585895.1. NCBI lineage: Eukaryota > Metazoa > Mollusca > Cephalopoda > Myopsida > Loliginidae > Sepioteuthis > Sepioteuthis lessoniana. The sequence goes on from CAUZXS010004157.1 coordinate 97,384, forward strand.
CAAGATAAGGGTCAAGGTAGCTGACAGGAATGATTAGACTCATAAGTTTACTGTGTTCGATTGAAGTTAGCAAGTATATATACGCACCTTTAGAACTATATCACTTCCATTTTAAACCTCTCTTGAAATAGTATGCGTGACAGATCGTTCCTGAACATTGAGATCTACCTCAGTCTTCAAAGGAACAACTAATTTCTGTTTGAGTCTAAGAGTAGGTACACATATCGGATACTAATTTTCAAAAAGAAACATCTTAATCTTATGGGAAAGACTGGTACACAAAATGTGTGTCAAAATTTACCATGACTGAAGCAGTATTTCCCAAGACAGAAACAAACAAAGGGTAAGTTAAATTGTTCTGTTGGAATACAACACATTTACTCCAGAGGGTTTTCGTTTAATAATAATCATATCAAATCCCCACTAATATAAATAGAACCTGGTAGAGTCCCATTGGTTAGATGAGAGCTGAAATTCGTAGGTTTTAACAATCCTCAAGTTTTCCTCTTTAGACTGTTAGTTTCGGAAACAAATAAAATTCACACGGAACTAGATCTGGACACCAGGTTTTGTGCTGCACTTAAATTATCTTTTATTTAAAAAAAAATCTCCAGATTAAAAAGTATCAAGAGTTAGCCCTGGTTAAGTAACTATTTGCGAATTATGTTTATTTAATGACTTATAAAGCCCACATAAATAATTTATTGCTAATATTTGATTCATTCGTAAATATACTATAATTAAAAGAATTTATATTTCCAAGGTTCCATTCAAACCGTCTTAAAATCACATTATTTTTCCATCAATTATTTGCTTTCACAAATCTATTTTGAAAACATATTTTTATCGAATACAAGTAATTTTCAAAATGGTATGCCTTTGAGTATTAAATACTAATAAGTAACAAACGGTTCTCTTCCAGGCAGCGGTCGCATCGATACTGCTATATGGATGCACTACATGGACTCTAACAAAACGGCTGGAGAAGAAGCTAGACGGCAATTACACAAGAATGCTGCAAGCAATCTTGAACAAGTCCTGGCAGCAACACCCCACAAGATACCAACTGTACGGTCACCTGCCTCCTATCACGAAAACTATTCAAGTTAGACGAACCAGACATGCAGGACACTGCTGGAGAAGCAGGGACGAACTCATAAGTGATGTACTCTTATGGATCCCCACACATGGCCGTGCAAAAGCAGGACGACCAGCACGAACATACATTCAGCAACTATGTGAGGATACGGGATGTTGTCCAGAAGACCTGCCTGAGGCGATGAACGATAGGGAAAAGTGGCGAGAGAGGGTCCGGGATATCCGTGCTACCAGCACGACATGATGATGATGATGATGATGAATATATTTTTATCTTAAATATATATGATTTGTAAACGAATAGTATGTAGGTAATATTTTGAATTGAGCAGGAGCTCATTTGAATTCGAACAGTTAAATTGTTCCAAGTACTGCAAGCTGACTCTAATTGTTTAATTTATACACAGTTAAATGGTTCAAAGTATAGGTATTTAATACTAATAGTTTTGCTCGCACACAGGTAGGTGGTTTCGATTATGATTATTTAACAGTGATAATTCTATTAAACATTATTCACTTCTTCTGTGGAGGTGCCCGTGGTGTAATGGTTATCGTCGTCGGAAATAGATACGGCGACATGAGTTCAAATCTTGTACGAGACTGATTTCATTTCACATAGTACGAATACCCTTAGGAAAGTTATGAATCCAATTATTCTCCCTCCAGCTATAGGTAAATAGTAGGGTAGACTAGTTATTCAGCCTTGATGAAGCAACTAGCCTAGGAGAAGGAAAACCCTGTATTCAAACCTGTTAAACTCTGCTTAAAAATTGACCTTGTGTCATATCCTGCCCGAGCGGAGGGGTTGGTAAATATGATATTCACTTCTTTTAACAAAGCCAAATGCTTCCAAATATTACTCGCTAATACTTACAATTCAATTTAACATCAGTCATTTGTTTGTACACTTACATTGTTTCAAGAATAGTAATTGAATAAGCAGTTCTATTTGACTAATAGATAGAATACTAACAAGTACAACCACTCCGAGTCAGAGGGGAACAGAGAGAAATGAAAATGAAAGGGTCTCTACATTTCCCAAATCTCCAGGACAGGAGCTGCACCATAAGAAGCCAGGGTGTCATATCTAAAACACGTGTGTTAAGGTTCGTGGTTCTAGCCCCTTTACAGAGATTCAGTTGGTCAAGTCTCCAGCAACAAACGACTGGGATGCGTTCGTTCATAAAGCTTGAAATGTAATACAAATTCATAATATCATCATTTAGTTATAATGATTATTCTGATAAAAAACAAAAATATTTAGACCGATAAATCCCAAAAGTATTAATCATTGATAAATAATTATTTTCAGAGAAAAATATCTACACATGTATCTCTTTAAGTTCAGTGTCGTTTTTAGTTTTTATTTATTTATTCTTTTATTTTGTGGTTTGTACAAATTAAAACTTTCCCAATTTTTTTTTTTTTACTTTTCGAAAATTCTTCTTTTACCTTTTATTCGGGGAAGGTTGACTTTTATAATTTAATTCAATGTAGAATGATCAAACATTTCTGAAACAAGGATAAAGAAAGAAACCTCTTCTGAGAAGTAAAGATAGAATTAAAATAATTCGAACTGTTTGATTATTTATCCTTTCTCAACGCTGTTTTGAAAATAGTTGACTTATTTTTTTTATTTATTTATTTTTTTTTGGCTTTCTAGTTTTTTCAAAATATGAAAATCCGGGAGTGTTTGAGAGTGTAATTAGTTCAAATCCCCACCCAAAAAAACCAAAAAACAGAAATAATTTTCCTGGTGAAGTAGAAGGGCTATACGTGTGTAATTTTACTCATAAGGATTTATAAAGCACTATAAAATATATGTTGGTCAGATTTTTTTACAACGGTTACAATGTAACAATTGATTTGGAATGTTGTTGAGAAATTATCGCTTTATTAAATGAGCTGCTCTGTTATGCACATATCTGTTACATAAAAAATCTGGAAAATCTGCTTATGACATATAGTGTAGCATTTGAATCAAGTACAGGACCGTTAAACAGGTGGAAATTTACCGCGGCTAATCAATATGATGGACAAGTGTTGATCTCGAGGTCGATCGGAGACCAATATTATCATTGGCTATTTCGATCACGTAACCAAAATCACTCATGAGTTAGAAACTTTTCAGATGGTGAGAAACTTGCAACCTGAGCCCTCAAAATGCTCAATCTCTGCTTTTATCATTTACACCCCATTTGGTCCTTAGCGGATAAAAATGAAGGAAAAGCCACCAAGAAATAGGAAATAAAATGTTCATATAAAATTCTAGTCGAACTTTTATTCATCAGCCATGCAGGTAAGAACTTAGAACAACTAGGGGTGTTGACAGAAGCCAATAACCAAAAACTAAGGTGCTGACATTATTGTCGCAGCAGAAAGAACAACACGACATAACATGATGACTGATCGGAGAAGTGAACTGAACAACAAAGGTGAGGAGATGGGAATTGACCGATCGTAGTGAAGGCATATATATATATATATATATATATATATATATATATATATATATATATATATATATATATTACATTGAGTGAGAATAACACAATATATCTACATTTAAATTTTACAAGTGAAGATACTGTTCTGATAGCATTTGACCACACCAGGTACATTATGTGCGCAGCGTCTATTTTCTTTCGTTTGGCTTTGTACCGTAATAATGTAAGTCTAGAAATATAAATAAATTATAAGACAAAAAACAAAGTTTTATTTTCTTTTGATTTATCTAATCAATCAAAAAATCTTAAGAAAGAATCGGTTATATGCTGACAACTGTCAATAGGAATTACATGAACAGAAGTTTTGATTGATCAAAATGCGCATAAAAATTATTATCATGCATAAAAAAGAGCAGTAACAACACATGCACGCGACTTCCTACATTATATCTATCTATCTATCTATATATATATATATATATATATATAGAGAGAGAGAGAGAGAGAAACAGAGTTTGCGGGGTTATTTTTTATTGCATACCGACCTTCGTTGATTACTTAATGACAAAGACATCCTTTTAGAAGAACAGTAGTGATACTGTTTATTTATACCTTTGTGGATAAGGGGTTATTATATCTTCCAAATGGTATATGTACAAAAGTGAAAGTAATATCATGATTGGAACATAGAATACGCTGACTGTAAATCCCGTGGACAGTTAAGACTCTCCCATAAAGAGATGTTTTGGGTATCACCACCAAATTGCACCTGGTAATGAAGCTCAAGTTTTAGAGCGCTGTGGAGTACCCCTTCACATCTATTACTTTTAAATCAACTGGGAGTGATATTACATAGTGCGATCCAATCTATGGGCTAAATATATCTGCTTGAAAATCATTCAATAGGGACACTTCTATCATATAACTATGTGCTCAAGTCTCTTAAGAAACTGCCAAAAAAATAAAGAAGAATAAATGAAATTTTTGGACATAAAATGAACAAAAATTCTCTACTACGCAACTGTATTGAACCGAAAATTGAGGAAATACTTCGGAAGAACCAAAATGGCTTTCGGAGAACTCGATCCACATCACAAATTTTGAATATCCGTCGAATTCTAGAAGGTGTACGAGCAAAAAAAACAAAAAAAAACAAAACCTGAGGCAATAATATTATTCGTCGACTTATCCCAGACTTTCAACTCCATACATAGAGGGAAGATGGAGCAAACACTTCTCGCCTACAGCCTCACCAAAGAAACCGTCGCAGCCTTAATGATGCTATATAAAAACACAAAAGTAAAAATCTGTTCACCGGATGGAGACACAGACTACTTCGATATTGTAGCAAAGAGACACATTAGCCCCATACTTGTTTATCATCTGCTTAGACTACATGCTTAAAACATCAATCAATTTAATGAAAGAAAACGATTTCAAGCCGGTAAAGGAAAAAAGCAGAAGATACCCCGCACAATTACGGACGCAGACTACGCCCATGGCATAGCGCTTCTCGCAAATATACCCGCCCAAGCCGAAACCCTGCTACATAGTCTGGAATGAGCTGCTACA